>JACEGR010002096.1:0-140781 GCA_014170235.1 Listronotus bonariensis | reverse complement strand
TAATATTTATAGATTTGTCTGGAATGACTTAAAAAACAGGCTTCATCCAGAGAGAGTTTCCAAACTTGTAAAATTATTGAGTATTATCATTATCTCTGTTATATAGATTTTTATTATTATTATTATTATTATTATTAAAGAGCAGATAAGCGGCACTGCCGATGGGACTGCTCAGATTTTCCTTTTAGGTCTTTTGGTTTTGTTTAACACACTTTAATATCACAGGTCGTTTTTAATTTTAAAAATTATAACACAGTTTATCATTTATTGATTAATAATTATTCTTTCATCACAGGTTATTCATTATTTAACTTTGATCACATTGAATAATGCACCAATACCGATTCCATTGCTTTCAAATCCCGATCCACTGTATTTTTAAATTGATTGATATTCAGAGATGCAACAGTATCTTCCTGTAAGCCATTGCATACATATACCACCCGATTCGTGATGAAGTTACGTCTTTGTAGTTTGTTGCATCTCTCTTTTTCTAGCTTTTTGAAGTGACCTCTCAAATCCCTGGTAATACTCAGATGAAACAAGTCCAAATCACAGGTGTAATAACCGCCTGTGATTTTAAAAACTTCAATCAGATCACCTCTCAGTCTTCTCTCTCTCAAGTTTGGTAGCCTCATTCTACTAAGTCGGGTAATATAATCTAAGTTCTTCAATTCTGGGGGTATTTTTGTAACCCGTCTCTGTACCCTTTGTATAAGCTCTATATCTTTTATGTAATATGGACTCCATATACACTCAGGGCCCTATTAAGTGTATGAGGCGCCCTAGGCTAGAATTCCCGAAGCGCCTATTTTGCAGGAAAAAATTTTTGAAGACAAAAAAAAAAGGTCTCCTCTCTTTTGCGCCTATTTAAAAGCACCTTATTCACAGAGAAATTAGTTCTAATCTCCACCTGACCTAAACTTTTTAAAAACTCCCCTGTCTGGCGCCTATTTTTCATGGCGCCCTAGGCTGTAGCCTAGTCAGCCTAATGGTTAATATGGCACTGTATACACTGAGCATACTCCAATTTTGGTCTTATATACGATTTATAAAGCTTTGTAATCATTTCAATTGAGTGATCACTAAAGGCCTTCTGTATGAGATAGAATTTTGACAAGAGCCTGTTATGCAGTACCTTGTCATAATCTAGATAGATAACATCAGTTGGCTGTCCCTCGTCATAATCCTTTATCCACTGATTTGTACTTGAGAGTAAATTTGTAAGTACTGATCGACCATGAAAAAAGCCATGCTGAGTTCCAGGCAATACACCATTTTCAACCATAAAGGTTCCCAATTCCATGACAATAATTTTTTCCATTGCCTTACAATCATTACTATTAAGGCTAATAGGCCTATAGTTTGCTGGAATATGTTTGTCACCAGACTTATATATTGGAGTTACAATTGAACGCTTCCATACCTCAGGTATAATACCCTTTTGCATGGATTCGTTCATTACATTTGTCTGGAATGACTTAAAAACAGGCTTCATCCAGAAAGAGTTCCCAAAATTGTTGGGTATTATCATTATCTATGTTATTTCAGTATTTTAGAATAAGTACTGTTTTATATTTATGTTTTTAATAAATTATGTATTTCCTTTAAAAATAGTTTGTTTACTGGACTTTTGTGTGGTAGCTTTTTGTTTAAAATTATAGTGGTTTTTCCCACAAAAAGCCAGTGGCTTTTATAGGTCGCTTTTTTATTTTGCCAACCCTGCTCTAAAATATAGTTTTTAGGGATTAACTTCATTTCCTAAAGTTTAAATTTTTTAAAGTGACCCCTTCACAGAGACAGAAATGCACTGCATAATATACAGATTATTACATTTTTTGCATTTTGCAATTTCATTTTTCTTACCTGTATTACTATCGGTCTATAGCCATGTAAAGCCTCGTCTTGAATGTGTGAAGGAAAATCATAGAGATCAAATGTTACCACTTGGCATCGCGAACTATTACAATAGTTTTGCAACTAAAAATACCAAAAATTTATAAAATAAAAATAAACATAGTCAAGTGAATGACTGAGTAAACATATAGCACAGGGTTCTAAGCGGAAAACTAAGATTTAGTTATAGTAAGAACATTTTAAAAGCGCAAGTTCGGTACCCTTTGAAAATAATACAAAAAAACATAAAAAGGCCGCCTGCAATCGGACTATTTTATACAAAGGCGCCGCTATCCTTTACAGCGACGCGCCGATACACTATGGGATATAGAAATCCATTATTTTGGCCAAAAGCAACTTTGAAATTTTAATGGCTCATGCTGTGTATTTCAAAGTAGATACTCAAACTACATGTACGCAAAATTATAAAAGGATATGACGACTCCTATTGGGGTGATAAGAAACTTGAAAATGTATTTTAAGTAAACATAAATATACAGCATTTAATCTACTTAGTTTATTATTAGCCTTGTTTACTAAAAAAAGTAAAAGAGTTTAAATAATAAGAGCTATTGTTGTGTTTCCGATGCAGTCTTGCGAAGTCTCGCTACTTTTGTCAAATAATTTTTTACCTTTTTCTTTATTAGTTTTTGTACTTACAATTGCCTTCCTACTTTTTGCTACTTCTGAGTGTAAGGATAGAGACAAGATATTTTTATAATTTACAAGGTTTTCCATTTTAAAATTTAATATGTTTTGTCCTACACTGTATATCCATTCTAACGAAAGATCTGGATTCTACAGAACCTACCCAACAAAACAATGTTTTTATTTATTTTATACGTTAAAAAATAAAAAAAGTTGGGAAGATGTATATCTATTACGCTTCTAAGAATAATTTAAAATTATTTTTCAGATTTGGATGGTCATATTTCCGAAACTAATTGAGATAGACACATCAAATGTAGTATTTTTTAAATCATTTTAAAATATTTTTTGATGGTGATATAATATTCAGGGTATTCCGTTTAAAAAATCATACCTATTGTCGTATCCCTGTATATCATATGAGATAATAATCATCGGATTACTGATTAGAATACTACCAAATTAACCAAACAAGCTGACATTTTAGTTTATTTTTGTACAATAAAAAATAATAATGTTAAGGGGGTGTAAATTTATAATAACATATAATAAGTTTTAGGTCCCCAAAAAGTATTTGTAATAATGCATAATATTTTTTTCAATAATTTTCCAGTAAAAAGCACCTCATTTTAAGATTGGTAAGTTTCAGAATTTTGACCAAAAAATTTAATTTCTATCCCATAGTGCGATGACCAGCTGCATCAACCGGCATATCATAAAAGAAATATAGCAAAGGCGGCCGCGAAGACAAGCATGCCGATTTATTTGCTTTAAACTTTTTGTGATTTTTTTCTTATCAAAGAGCACCGAATTTACATTTTTAAACTGTTCCTTCTATACTTGTGACTGCTGTTGTGGTGACAAAGTTGTAAAATATAAAATAATATATTTCAAAATAAGGTTCTAATTGTGAAATAAAAAACCTTTTAAAATAAAATTGGTAATACTTTATAAAGTTTTGATAAAACTTTTTACCGCTCTTTAAACCAACTTTAAGTAACCACAGAATTAAAAAAATAAAATTGACTTACAACTTTTAAGCCATAATCGGTCAGGCCCAAATTATAAACTAAAACTGTATTGTTTGGTAACACTCTTGCTACATTGCTAATAAGACCCACAGCTTGACTTTCTTGCCCTTCAAGCACATAAGTAACAATAACTGGCAAAGATGTGTTTCTCCATACATCTTTCGGATAGAGCCGAGGATTTTCTTCTTCAAATCCAAGGATCTCTAGTAGTTTTTCATCTGCTATTAGCGTTTTCTTTTCTGCGTCTATTAAATTATCCTAGAAAAGAAAAAAGGGAAATAGGTACTGTAAAACTGCATCTATTAAATTATCCTCAAAATGGTAAAAAAAAGTTCTTGTAAAACTTTCTATAATAGTCAGCTGCGACTTGTCCATAAGGTTATTTGGTAAATAACCCACCTACCTAAATAATTTATTAAAACTTAAACATCTAGGTTAATAATTCTTAAAAACAACTACTAACTCACTGCTATGCAAAACCACCCTTAATACAGAATCGAACGCATATAATAGCAAAAATATCTATTTAGCAGTCATATGCTTTGCTCAAATCTAAAAGTATACCTAAAGCAGGGTTTATGTTTTCAAAGTGATCTAAAATACCTTTTTGTACAACCGGGCGTAAAATACAATTTTACGCTCCCATCTGAGGGAGTAAATTAATAATTGCCCCATTTTTTTGGTAAAACAACAATTTATTTAATTAAACATATGTTAAAAGTATACTGCTTACAATTTGAAACTAGAGACAACAATGAGACGAGCAACTAAATGTAAATAAATTATCCGAGAGAGAGATAGCTGCTGGGCCTTCCTTTTCTGTCTTCAAGGCAGGTAAACGCAGATGGCGCATGAGTCGACTTTATCGTTTGCTCGCCAAATTCAAATTATATAGCTGTGCTATTTTGGCCCTTAATGTTAGGTACTTGTTTTTGTTTCCTATTAATATAAAATATTGGGGTTTAGTTCAATAATTACACACACCTTATTAAAAATGTAATTTATTTGGTTTTTATAAAGATTTTTCTTACAGATAACCATGTCAATATTACCTTAAATTATCTGTTGAAAAGCACAAATTTAATATATACACTGTGATCACTAATAAAAGTCAATATTCAAAGTCCAATTAAGTGTAAAAAACCACGAAACACAATAAATCACAGAAAATGTAAACAAACTGTCCAAACAAATCGGCCATTGAAAAATATCAAACACAAATATCGATTAACATTTCGGCGTGACTGTCTGCGGCAACGTTATCAAGTTAAAAATATTCGATTCATGGTATATTTTCTTTCTCTTAATTAGATGTGAGCCAAAAAATGACATTAAAGTTTACATGCAGAAATTGTAAACAACTTGGCAACCAGGGCAAAGCGATGATTGCTCCATCTACGATAGCCTGCCATGATGAAAGACAAAGACATATTTATTGGAACTTGCGTTAAACCAGAAAGAGATAAATACAATGGACAAATTATTAGGACCAGTTACTCGTCTCATTGTTGTCACTGTTTAAAACATTAAAAGCTGGCAAACTTTCTTCTAACTACAGAGAATGCTTGTATATTAATTTCAGTCGTACAAAAATATTGTTTGCACCTCTGGCGTAAAACACTTTTATGCCCACAGCTGATTGTTTCCCTCGCGGAGCTCGGGCCACAAATTTCAGCCGTGGCCGTAAAAGTGCTATTTTACGCCCTTGCTACAAAAATAACTATTTGTAAATTGTATTAGAGGATTGCTGACATTTATTCATAAAATATATTATTTAATAGCAAAAATCCTTAAAGACATACACTCTTGTAGGTGTCTAAAGAACTTTTGTGCAAGGTTTGAGCTGCCTTGGATAAACCCTAAATTTCTTTAAGATAATAATTTAGGTATTTTGGAACATTGATAGTTTCACAATTTTATTTATTATTTATTTTATACGTTTATTTATTTTTTATTTATTTAAATATAACAACACATTTACATAAGTTTTTTCAGTCCTCTTACATATATTTATATAAATCTTAAACTACTATATTTAGGTAGTAATTATTGCTATTTTTTTTTAAAGTTTCGTAACATGTCTAATAACTGATTAATAGTTATAATTCATAAATATATTGACTGATCATTATCTGTTATAGTACAAGGAAAAGGTGCTCAAAGATAAAATTAGAAAATGTATGTTTACTTAGTAGGAATGCAAATAAGGATGTAATAAAGGTATTACAACTTTACCAGCCTGTTTAGTATAAAAAAATAAATTTAATTTTATTGTTACAACTAGTAATTATTCAACAACCACACACAAGGCCGTTTAAAATAAATATGGATCTACTTAACATCATAATAAATTCCTATGACTCATTTTGGAAGTAAAATTATTTTAGTACAATCCACTAAACTAGATGTTAACAGCTCTTGACACATTTTTATGTTGATTTATGATTTTTATATCCATTAACATAAGTAATACCTGACACTCCCCATGTTACCTTAAACTAAGTGCCTAATTTTAGACTATTACTTTATTCTTAAGTGGTTAATTGATATAATAATGAACAATTACTATTACAACAATCATACTGATAAAAATCGTTGTTCACTTAGGATTCCTTTATAAAGGTCAACACTTCTAAAAACAACTTTTAGGAATACTTACTTTAAAGTTCTGTATTTGTTCGTTTGTACTCGAAACAATGTTTTGAATGGTCTCGGTCTTATGTTGGCCAAAAATGATAAATGCCAAACTTAAAGTCACAATCACGCATAATGTTATTAGGAAGTTCTTAATTCTCATTTGGGGTACAACGCACAAAAAACGTTGGTTACATCTATAAGATAAATAGTGCTAATTGACTGCAGATTCTCTGCATTTAATTGTTTTGTTGTGATAATTACATCTCTGAAATTGGAACTTGTTAACTGTGTTTTTCCCAGCCACACCAACTACCTTGAAATTAATAAATTCATAATTATTTCGCACTTTTTATAACACAATCGGTATTTGTTTGTCAAATTCAAGTGTGTAGAGGTTAATTTTATTATTTTTTTCAATTTGTCAAGTGACAATTTTGACAGTTTTTATCACTTTTAGATAGAGGGCGCTGAAATGTTTTAGTCTTCTTTAGGATTTTAATGGTCATAGCCATTAGGTAAATGTTGCTATCTACTACTTGCCAACGACTTATTTGCTTAAAGCATTTACGCATAGAGGAGGCTTTGCCGTGCGAACTGCTTACGTGAGAGTTAAAGATACTAGCAGATTATTTTTCTCTCGTTCCACGTGTAATGCACAACTATGGATGATGGAGGGGAGGATAACCATCCGAAGCAACTAAAGGTGGCGCCACAGTAGCCAGAGGAGATTTTTTAACCAATGAGCATGAATTATTAGAGTGAGATACAAAATGAAAAAGGACCAATGAGCATGAATTATTGGAGTGAGATACAAAATGAAAAAGGGATAGATACAAAATAAAAAAGGAAAGAAATACCAAAATCCCTCCACTGGCTACTGTGACGCCATCCCAACTTGCTACATTCCGATGGCCACTTTTTCAACTTGTCCGCCATAAAAGATGGTTATCCTCCTCTCCACCATCCATATGCACAACCAATTCTGAACGTTTAAACAATTGGTGTATTCCTTTTAGGGTCTTGAACCGCCCAGAACGACACCAAAAGTGTTTCTTTTAATTGCAGTCTATTGTTTTTTTGACAGTTTTGACCTTCTTGACAGTTCAAGAACGGTTTCGGGCGGTTCTAGACACAATGGTTCTAGAGCATTAAAGGAATACACCAATTTGGTTAAACTTCACTTACCAAATTTAAATTTGACAAGTGAAGTTTAACCAATTGTTTACATGTTAATTTGAAATTTCAGAATTGGTTGTAAATGTACACTTAATTATTTTATATTGTTTAACTTTTATTTCACATATTATTTTAAATAAATAAAATCAGCTTGATATTACTTATACAGGGTGTTACAAATTCAATGCATTATCATTGCTATCTCGGTAACTATAGGAGATAGAGAGTTGGTTAAGTTATTGCAAAGTTGGGCATCCAAAGGCTGAATAATTGGGCGAAGAGAAATTTAAAAAAAAACGGGGCCTTGAAAAATAAAATGGATATTTGAATTTTTATGTTTTTCCGTATATCTCCGGAAGTAACCTGAATTTTTAAATTTCTCTTTGCCCAATTGTTCAGCATTAGAATGCAAAACTTTCTCTTTATCTCTTATAATTACCGAGATAGCAATGCTAATGAATCGAATTTGCAACACCCTGTGTATATATATTTTTTATTATAGAACTATGACATTCGAATATTTTAAATTTTATAAAATACATATCTTATTTTAAAAATTTAGTGGTAACTAACAATACTGCTTGCAGCAAATTATAATTAATACTTACAGTAACAAAAAAACACATAACATAATTTAAAAAATTACCATATTTAGTGTATTCCTTTTTACCTTGTAGAACCGTTCTCTGAACTGTCAATAATGTCAAGAACGGTTCTATAACATGAAAAAATGTCAAAAAATTGTAAAAGGAACAGTCATGGTGTCGTTCCGGGCGGTTCTGGAGTATAAAAGGAATACACCAATTGCATAAAATTTATTTTAATATAAAAACATAGGAGTTATATCCATATAGAGTTTTTGATTTATGTTCCAATAGAGAATCAACCTAACCTAACCTAAATTTTGCCAGTAGAGTTTCTGCAAACCCTATATAATATATATTTTTTGAGCAATAAATCTTTAAAAATCTTAATCACCAGAAACCAAAATTTTAAAAAATTACATACAAAACAGATTAGTAAATAATTTACAAAAATGCTTTTCACAGCCGTAAATTAGTTTTCTTTTGTTGTATCTTATTTTCACTTCTGACATAACAACTAAAAACAACCATTTTTTAAATTCAAGGTATTTGATAAAATACCAAGGTTTTTTATTGCATAGGTCCAAAAAGAAAGCAATAAATAAAGTGTTCCTCTTTTTTTAGATTTGTCAGTCCTTAATGGATTTTTAAGATTTAAAAGATTTAGATGAAGAGTGGAAATTTCAAATGTTCTAAAGCTTTATTTTTAGAACTATGTCGTGGCGCCAGCGACAAATGAGGGGACCGATAGGAGCTAAGAATTTTTTACAGACTTCCCCACTCTTTTGTCGCCAGCGACAGCCTTTCAGGTTGAATTTTTAAAAACGTGTCGCCAGCGACAATTATGGTGTTGCAGCGACAGAGCATAATCATGGTTAGTTTATATTTATAAGGTTGCGACATATCCTCAACTTTTAGGCGGTTCGAGGTCGGGGACGCAAGGAAGGGCACTTCTCGGAGAAAAGTTGGCAAGACTGGGTAAAAATCAAAGCTGAATATCAATCCAGTGGCGTCTAGAATTTTCGCATTTCATTTTGCATTGTTTTGGAAGTGATATTTGTTGAAAGATGTAATTCCAAATGTTTTTTATTCAAAGTAAAAGAATTTACAACTTAATAACAATTAGAAACTGTTGTGTAAATGGTTGTTCTACTAATACAATAAACTGTATATCTCCGGCACTGAACAACATGGCCGAAAAATGGGAGATGAGACGTCATAACACGTCAAAGCAATATGGCCGAATGTCGTGACCTTATATAGACCGACTTTGAGCATAATTATGTTGTTCCCCTATAATGACACGGCGGAGGGGATTGTCGCTGGCGACACGACGTGGTTCTGAAAACGAGGCTTTAGTGCCTTTAGCTATTTTCTTTAGGAAAGGAAAAAACTGTCCAAGTCAAATGTTAAGTTTGTTAACATTGCCATTCTTTAGGTAGGCACTTGAAACGTTTTCAGGGCTATTGGTGATGGCACATAGAACATATTTAAATAAATATCTCTATTTTAAAGAAAATAGCACAGATGTTTGAAATTTTCACTCTTCAGATATCCAGTTATTTGTTCTTGTATAATATTTGCATTTTTTTAAATTTGATCATTTCCTAATCTCTAAACTAAAGTAGGAAATCGACTCTTATCTTACTTTCTTGCTAAGACGGATTGCAGAATAAAAAAAATAGAAATATAATACACCATGGCACAAAAAAAGGTATGCATTGTACATTGTTACAGTATAATATACAATGCACGAGATACAGAGTGGGCCAAATTCGACCTTTCTTATAGGAAATTCATGTGTCTGTATTCTTGCGTCGTTTACTTGCTACAGCGTGTTTTTCAATTTTATGCGTTTTCTTAAATGGTTCATAACCCTTTTGTTTAAGAGATTGTTTGATATTGTAAAATCTTTTCACAGTAACTTTTTATGCGGATTGCAGATATGCAATTTTTCTAAAATAAAGGATTTTTTATTTCAAATTTTAAATGTGTATATGTTCACATCTTTAAAAAGGTAAAAATAAAATACTTTTAAAAAATGTATCAAACTTTGTATTTCCTTTAATCAGTTTCTGAGATAAGTTTCATAATAAAATACGTTAGGGAGCGTCCATAAATTACGTGATGAGTTTTTTCCAATTTTTGGTTCCCCCTACCCCCTAGTGAGATTTGGTGTGATTTGCTTTATCTTTTATCCCCCAAACTCACATAAGATTTATGGAAATGTAAAAAGGTATCATTTCTCAATCCGGAAATGATTTTGTGGTCGAAATAATTTTGAAGAAAAAAAGCCCTCTCTCTCTCTCTATTTTTTTCTTGGTTTTGGTCTCTTCAGGTCCAATCCACCACTCTCCCCCTTCCGGACTATGCTTTCCAGGGCTTCGTCGGCGGAAAATCTGGATAATCGAGCTCGTAGCTCCCAGAAATTCCAAAAAGAAAACACCACCAAACAGGATACCATCAGCTTATAGGAATCTTCGCTCACAGCGCTTAGATCCAGAAGAAAGATGCCGTCAATTTAGCGTAAATCTTTCCTTGATCCCTGAAGGTAAAAAAACGTTCGTACGACACCTCTAGCCGCCACTCCGGGAAGAACTTTGTAGTCCTCTACGCACGTCCGCACTGATATTTGCACAAACCCCCCTCCTCCCAAGGTGAGATTAAGTGAGACTCAAATCAACCCCTACCCCCTTAATGCCTCACGTAATTTATGGACGGCCCCCTATTTATTATTGTTATTGTGTAGAAAGAAGTCCATAAAAAAGTAAACCTGAACCAGCAAAATCGAGATCACTTGAAAGAAATACAAAGTGTATTATGGTTTGAATTTGAGTATCACAAACGAGAGTAAGTTCTGTGGAAAATATACAGAAACCTGAGTTTCCTTTAAAAAAAACGTCGAATTTGGCCCACGATCTACAGTGTTAACAAAAGTTTTTACTCAAGCGCAATTTTTTTCTGCTATTTACTGATTTTTTAAAATCGGTTTTTGATATTAAGTGACGTCAACCACAACCGTTAAAAATAAATTTCTTAAAATAAACACAAAATTGTAACAGTTTGTCATGTGCTATTCCTCCTATATAGGAAACATCTCTTAAAACCCCTGTTTTCATAGGTGGACGTCTGCGTATATTTCGGGTGTTTTTTTGACAGTTGGTCGTCGACTATTTTCAACATGCTCTCAATATCAAAGTCCTTATAGTGACGCTCGAATACTTCACAAATACTCTGGATATACCAGGTTCCAGTGGTGGGATTACGATTTGAAAGATACCCTTAAAAAAAAAACAATGTACTACAATAAAATATTTTACAGTGTAAGCCAAAAAGTTTGCTTTTTTAAGGTGTGTTATCTTTTACTTTTTTATCTTTGGACAAACCACGAAGGCTAAAAGCCTAAATACTAACGTACCGTGGGTGTCTTAAGCGAGGTAAGAGGGAGTTTGTTGACACGGGACTTAAATACTTGAAGATTTGGGGGAAAGGAAAGACCTCCGCGGGCAGCAGGTTCCACATTCTAGAAACTCTAGGGATGAAAAATCGAACTAAGTGGGAAGTTCGGGGCCTGTCCAGTTGGACCGTATATTGATGCATACGCGCGGAACCACGAGTTTCTCTGTTGGGAACCGTGAGTGGAGAAACTATACAGGACAATTCTTCAGAAGCAGCAGAAGCCATGGAAGTACCTATAAAAAAGCGATAAATCCCCCACAGCCCGACGATGGGCAAAAGAAGGAAGCCTTTCTGTAAGTGAAGGATCATTAATGAGACGAATAGCTCTTCTTTGAATAAAATCAAGAATGTTTAGGGTTGTGGGGGACGCCATGCCCCAGATATCAGAACAATATTCCAAGGCAGGTCGAATTTGGGACACATATAAAGTGTATAAATTAGAAGCGGAAAAATACTTTTTGGCTCGAAAGAGAAATCCTAGCTTTTTTGAAGCTGCCGTGGCTATACATACAATGTGTTTATGCCAGTTAAGGTTACTTTCAAATGTGACGCCAACAAGATTGAAGGTGTCTTTGCTCTGTAAAACTTGGCCGCTCATAAGTAGAGGATGAGTATTTGATGACTCTTTTTGCGACAAGGAACATGATTGTGTTTTGGATGCATTAAAATGGACGAGATTTTTGGCGCCCCAATCCAATATTAAATTAAGATCTTGCGAAAGAGATATCTGCATCGCTCTGCGTTTGTTTTCCAAGTCAGGTTTAGTGATGGGTTTAGGAACCTGAAAACTGGAGTGAAGGGTACTATCGTCGGCGAAACTATGAATGGAATTAGTTGTGGACGAGAGAAGGTCGTTGATGTGAAGAAGAAACAATGTTGGTGCCAAAACTGAGCCCTGAGGGACTCCAGCATTTACTTGGTGAAAGCTTGAAGAATGGCCGTCCACAATAACTGATATATGTCGATCAGATAGATAACTAGAGAGCCAAGTACAGAGTTTAGTTGAAAGACCATAGGAGGGAAGTTTATTAAGAAGTGCGGCATGCCAGACCTGGTCAAAAGCTTTGGATATATCAAGAGCAATGATCTGGGACCCATCTAGAAACTCAAGAGACTTATTCCAGCAGTGTGATATGAAGGAAAGAAGATCTGCTGTAGATCTTTTGTGGCGAAATCCATACTGCCTGTCATGCAAAATCACTCTAATAACTTGATAGCAGAACAAATATTTTGAATCAAAAATAGGGCACGTCCAATTTGTCGTTTCAGCAGTGCCATGTTTGTAACATTATACAATTGTTTGTTGTTCCAGCAGTAGTTTTAAGATGTTGGAATCATGTTGAAAACTGTTTAAAAAGTTTGAAAACTTTCTTCAAACATTACTGACAAATTTTTAACATAACATTTTTTGTATCGTTGTATAAGCAGTATGTATGCACACCTTGTTTATTTTTTGTTCCTGCAGTAATCTGTTGCCAACATTTCTGACTAATCCCAGCAAACACTATTTACCGGCAATATACATTTTTCATATTGACATTGATGGTAAAGCATTGGCAATTGGTGGCAATATTATGCCAACATCTAATACGCATTAAAAAGTTAACCCTAAATAAACAGTCAATTGCCAATAAATTTTACACGCAGGCGAATTGCCGGCAAGCATACAAAAATGGCGGCATACCAATCCTGATTAAATAAAGCATGCCTTTTTGTTGCAGGCAAATAAATATTGGATTTTTGAAGGCAAACCTTCAACGCATGTTTATACTTTTCAAACCATATTATTAACATTGGTATTTAACTAACATTCGAGCAATTTTTTTGATCTGTTTTATTTATAATGGCGGCTAAACAACATTATTTTATGTTTTTTTACATAATTTAAAGGAGATGGCCTTTTCCTAACATTTTATTGATACAAATCATGCAAATAAAAATTAAGTCAAATAAAATGTTTATTATGTATTTTTGAGAGAATAAAAATAAAATGATGGTGAAATTAGCTAGGTTAATTTCGACGATTTCGACCGAAGGTGATAAATTCAAATTTCCCGCTTAGCCGAAATACAAGATTTGACAATTTGACAGATGAGGGAACCTTGCTTTTGTTTGGCCGCTTTGTGCAATTGTTTTCTACGTGGTTTTCTAGCTTTTTAGTTTCTTTTTTAAAGAAAAGAGTTTTTAGTAGACATAATTAAGTGTATTCATTACCTAATTAGTGTGCGTTGTGTAATTAATTGGTGATGGCTAGTCAAGAAGGCGTCTTATTTAAGTAGACTGTTAGGAGCTGTAAACATTTCGTTTAAAATATTTTAAATTTGTGTTACCTAAAAATTATATGAAATCAGGGAGTTGCCTTATTAAAAGTTTTAAAAACGTGTTAATAAAAAAAATTATATATATTTAATAGTTTTTTTGATATTTAACTCCTTTAAAATATTTCTCCCTATGTTTTGGATCTGAAAATTGAGTGTAAGTATCCCTTAAATACTTACTATTTTAAAGTGTTTTCTTTTAATTTACTATCTTTTCTTTAATTTTATTACATACTTTTTATTTTATTTTTTTTGGTTTATTGTTACGGTATAAAAACTTATATTATGTAATTTTTTTATTGATAAAGTTTTCCTGCCTTTTTTTCTCATTTTTTTCGATTACAAAATTCTAAATATGTTATTTAACTTTTGGGACATTCAACTTATAAAACTTGCAATAGTTATTTAATAACAAATGCCATTATCCTAAACGCATTTTTTTGCCAATAACTTATTAATGATGGCTGCCATCATCCTAAACGCATTTTTTCATCATAAATTATTAATGACGGATGCCATCACATTATCTGCAACACGTGGCCTAATAACGGCCAATTGCCCACTTTCGCGTCTTTTTGATACCTTTTTGCCAATGCCTTGCCATTAAAGAATGTTGGCAATGCCAGTAAATTAAATGTACAACGCCGGCAAAAAATTTTATATGGGATGTTTGTAACAATTTCTGCGTTTTACGATTGTTGCTAACATGTTTCCAACATTCTGCTGGAACAAACCTAATATTCCTCTCAAAATAACTTACCCGGCAGTGTAGAAAATGCAATTAATATATCTGAATGTTCTTTTAAAACTTTTTTTCATTGGGACCGCATCATGCGCCACCTCTTGATCTTTGTCTCCTCTAAAAATAAGAACGCCATATTGCATATACTCTACGTAAAAACATATTATTAGAACTTAGACTGTGCATATTTATTTTGAAGCGAAATTTCCAACATTAACTTAATTTTTTACCTGCAACATTGGAAAATAAAAATTTTCGGTTTGTTCTTCAAACTGGGATGACATTTAGCCACTGTAAATTGTTCAATAATATCATCAACCAACAATGGTACATTGTCAATACCAGCAATCTCAGTGTATCCACCTTTTACTCTAGACAATTTGTTTCCGTCTTGTACTATATTGTTTCCGTGGCTCATTATCACGACAACTGACATGTCGTGACTAAAAAAACTCGACTTGCTGAAGTTTCCTACTTTCTTTAACATAGCCTTCAAAATAAATAACAAATATGTAAATCTATACACAAAATGTAGTAAGATCCTAAAACAATAAATTGTTAAACCTACTTTCACAGGAGTATTTATAGCTTTTTGATGGGGGAAGGGAGGTGGTTTACCGCGAAGAAATTTGCAATAAAACATTTTTAAGAGCAAAAAAAGTCCTCACTTAAAAATAAAACATACAACTTTGTGATTTCTCTTACAAACACATGTTCCATTTTTTAACACGCTTTTATTAGCTTGGGTTGTATGTATGTATGTACAGTAGTGGAAAAATGTATGGAAACTTTTAAGATTGTTCGTATAATTAAATAATAAATTTGTCAGGAACCTTTTAATGTGTGCTAAAATGTAGGAATGCCACTGAAGTACATATTATCGTGTTTAGGAATTCAAGAAGAAATTTTGTTTATGTTTTTTTTTTGTGATAAGGAATTTGTGGTTGGAAATAAGTATGGAAACTATTCATATTTTAGGTTCTAAAAAATTTAGTCTTAGTTCTACAGAGCAAATATCGTGTACGGTATTAATTTATTAAATTTATCATGCAGGCACCGTTATTTTTCAAATGACTTTAAACAAAAAATTGTTGACTTATTTAAAATAGGAAGAAAAAAATCAAAAATTGCAAAATCTCTAAATATTACTAAAAGTGCGGTAACGAAAATAATACAAAAATATGAAAGTCGTGGTGATGTAAGAACTGCGCCGAAGTCAGGAAGACCTCGTAAAACTACTTCCCGAATTGATAAAACTATTTTAAGGATCTCAAAACTTGATCCCAGAAAAACTTCCAGTCAAATTACCACTGAAATCTCTGAGCAATTTGGTGTTAACGTGACAAGTAGAACCGTAAGAAACCGTCTACTTGATGGAGGGCTTTATGGAAGAGTCGCTGTTAAAAAGCCGCTTTTGTCCAAAAAAATAGAAAGGCTCGAATGGAATTTGCTAGAGCTCACATTAATTGGTCTCAAGAAAAATGGAATACTGTTCTGTGGAGTGACGAAAGTAAATTTTCACTATTTGGATCTGATGGCAGACGATATATAAGAAGACCGGCTGGCGCAAGATTCAAAGCAAAGTACCAAATTCCTACTGTGAAGCATGGAGGAGGGAACATAATGGTCTGGGGATGTTTTTCTCGATCTGGGACAGGACCAATCATTCAAGTGCAGGGTAAAATGGACCGATTTCAATACAAAGAGATATTGGAAAATACAATGTTACCATTTGCAGAAGAAGATATGCCATTGCGATGGATTTTTCAACAGGACAATGACCCAAAACATTCATCTAAGTTAGTAAAATATTGGTTTGGTGAGAAAAACATAACTGTACTTGAATGGCCATCTCAATCCCCAGACTTAAATCCTATTGAACATCTTTGGGACGTCTTAGATCGCCGTATTCGAATTCATTCTAATATCAAAAATCAACAACAACTGTTTAATATTATTAAATCAGAGTGGTCCCAAATTCCTGTAGGGACACTTCAAAAATTGGTTGACTCTATGCCTAAAAGGTGCCAGGCAGTCTTAGATGCTAAAGGGTATTCTACAAAATACTAAAAAGTGTCAATCATATGTTTGTAACATTTTTTTTAATGAAATAATAAAAGTTTCCATACTTTTTTCCAACTGTTTTTGAAAATTTCTTATTATTTAAAAACAAGAATCCTAACAAAAACAATTTTCTAAAAAAATAAATAATACTACGTCAATTTATATTCTAATTATGTGTATGCGGAAATAATATTGCAGAAACAAAAAATAATCGTAATCTTAAAAAGTTTCCATACTTTTTTCCACTACTGTATGTATGTATGTATATAATGGAATCTTTAAGCTTAATTTTCACCTACTTCCAGCGATTCGATTTCTTTGAAACTTTGCACACGTATCAAGGACCCATGACAATGCAATATTCTGCAAACAGTATCCCGTTATCCTGATTAGGATCGCCAGGATAAATAAATTCCTTTATAGATTTTCTGTAGGAGAGTAACAGAGAAAGAGCTAGTGCGCGATCTGCGC
Source organism: Listronotus bonariensis (assembly GCA_014170235.1). NCBI lineage: Eukaryota > Metazoa > Arthropoda > Insecta > Coleoptera > Curculionidae > Listronotus > Listronotus bonariensis. The sequence continues at coordinate 123,755 of JACEGR010002096.1, read as the reverse complement.
ATGTGTGCAGTTTCGGACATACTCTCAGCATAAGGCTGACAGAAACTTGTTCGGAGTAGTTGTGTTCTGAAACCCCATGCAACAGTGAAGCTTTAAATGAAATGATTAGATTACGAAATAGTTCGTGAAACATTTCAATATCACATGTCCGCAAAAACTAATTGAAATATCGGACTAAAAAATGAAAAATAAATAATAGTTTAAAAAAACTAAAAAACACGCTTTTATATGCAACCGAACTAAAAATTAGAAAATAATTTTTCATTACAAGAGTTTGTATTACAGTAATAAAAGGTCAAACAATGAATCATAATTATATACCTCAAAATAGAATTATAATAAAATTTAAGATAATAACAGAATAATTCACTTCAGAATAAAAGCGTGGAGTGCTTAATATATTAAATGTTATGAAAAAATAATAAAATGCACCACACGCTTTTTACTCTGAAGTGAATTATTCTATTATTATGATTCATTGTTTGACCTTTTATTACTGTAATACAAACTCTTTGTAATGAAAAATTATTTTCTGATTTTAGTTCGATTACATATAAAGCGGGTTTAGTTTTTAAACTATTATTTATTAAATTGTAAAAAGTCCTCATCTTCCAAAACCATACAAATTACTGATCTTCGTTACTAAAACATGTTTTTTCTTTCTTCATGAATGCTAAGGGGAAGAAGGGAGGTTCCACATACGATGTGCATTAAAAACACAACAAAATAAAACTTTTCTAACATGAATTAACTTTCTCACTCATTCTAACGGTTGAGGAGGGGTTTAAACCCTCAAAACCCCTCCCCTTATATACGCCTATGCTTACTTCCTATAGGCCCCAGATTGACTAAGTTTATTTGTACATAAATTTAGCATACTACGCCATACTTAACCTCAAAAATACCCTTAATGTTGAGGGTATGTTAAAATGCAAAGGTTTAGTTTAAATCACCAAAACGATGTATACACATAGTGCTGTCATGGCCACTAAGATTTAAGTGATTTAAAAAATATATAGAGAAGCGGACTTTAAAAAGTCTAAATGAAATATTTGGTAAAAATTTAGCTTTAAATCAAGAATTGTTTACAAAGAGAAGGGCAATATAGTCAACACGAGTTTAGTTTAATTAACAATTTTTATAAGGTATATTTTAAAAAGCAACAATTTCCGACTATAAATGGTCCCGATTCGTAATCAGCGCCTTAAAAAACCTAAAATCGGTGATGCCGCAACTATCTAGGCAATTACCGATATTTGCAACCAAGTTAACACGAATATATTTATTTTGTGGTCTTTAAATTTACTCATCCAAATAGGATTTTCATCCAAAACCTTTGTTACCCCACCGATCATCAAAATATTTTTAATCAACATGGATACGTGTAGACAAGGATGGAAACAGATTTAGCAACAAAAGGTAAACTTACCTCTCCTTTCATATCTTTTTTAGATTCCACTTCAAAACCGATTTTTTTTAACAGTTTGCTCAGATCTTCAGAGTCCTTCTCAGCACCTTTTCTCTCATCTTTGTTGTCCACAAACTTTATATTATTTATTATTAAAGCTTTACCTAAAAAAATGTTTATCTTAAGTTTTTAACTGGCTACTTTCCCGTAAGAGGTGAAAATTAATATATATATATATATATATATACAGGGTGGCCCACCATATTCGACACGGTCTGTAGCTAGATAACCATGGGGTTTTTAAAAAAGTAAATACTGAAACATATGCACGTCGGATAAGCCCACAGTATAAAATTATTTTACTCTATACAGGATGTCTCAAAAAAGTGTGACGTATCAAAGTTATATTTTTTTAAATGGAACACCTTATATTTTATGACGGTTTTAGATTCTACTTTAAAAAATAACTCAAGTTTGTTTATAGTACTAAGTGTCTAATTTTATTCGTTTTAATGATATTTGATTTTTTGAAAAATGCAGAGGTAAAATTAAATTGATTTTACTTTAACACTTTTACCACTTTAAACTTTAAAATGTGTAACAAGATTAGAAAAAGTATGCCATATCATATGTAGGTCAAATCAAGATCAAATATTGTACAGGGTGATCAAAAAATAATTTCAATTTTTCAGAAAATCAAATAGCTATATCTCTTTTATTTTAAATGGAACACCCTGTATTTGTTTACGTCACATGATAACAAAAAAATACTCTTTCAAATGGTGTATAGGTTGCCTATACCTATCTTTTTGTGCTTTTTAGTAAACTCTGTTTTTACAAATTTTTAGTCAAATGTTTATTTAAATTAAAGTTAGCTGTGACATAGCAGCCATTAATATATAATAACAATGACCATTTATTGATTACTAGTGTTTTAGTCAGTTTAAAAGAAATTTCAATGATTTTAAATAAAAACCCTTCTTCTACAACAACAAGATGATATAATACTGGTAGGATGTGAAAAAAATGGTTTACTTTAGTCTAGAGTTAATCCTGAAAAATATTCTAGGAGAAATCATCTGATAACCTTAATAGTTGGCTTTAAAAAATTGACACAGTGATTATGGATAATGGAAGAAACGAGTTATAGGTCACAGAATGTCGTCATAACTGACCAAAGGCGTTATTGGGATTGTTTAAAAACCCAAGTTTTATCATTACCACATTCATCTGAAATAAGTGTTATTGGAAGTAGCATTATAAGCAACTAATGAATTTTTTTCTGTGAATTTTAAAAATAGTGGCAGATAAGATAATTCAAAATCTTTTAATTTTGTGTTTTTTTAACAAATTTACATTCTGCAATAATGGCTTAGTAAATAGGCATAGCTATATCACAGCCTACTTACATTTAAATAGACGTTTGGAATAAAAATATGTTAAAACGGAATTTACATAAAAAGTTTAAAAGATAGGTATAGGCAACCTATACACCATTTAAAAGAGCATTTGGTTTGTCATTATGTGGTGTAAAAAAATACAGGGTGTTCCATTTAAAATAAGAGATATTGCAATTTGACTTTCTAAAAAATTGAAATTATTTTTTGAACACCCTGTATAATCTATGATCTCGATATGACCTAAGTATGATAAGGCAGACTTTTCCTAATCTTGTAACAAATTTTAAAGTTTAAGGAGTTTATATTGTTAAAATAAAATTAATTTAATTGCACCCCTGCATTTTGAAAAAAATCAAATATCACAAAAACGAATAAAATTAGACCCTTGGTACTATAAACAAACTTAAATTATTTTTTTATATAGAATCTAAAACCGTCATAAAATATAGGGTGTTCCATTTAAAAAAATATAACTTTGATACGTCACACTTTTTTGAGACATCCTGTATAGAGTAAAATAATTTTATACTGTTGCCTTATCCGACCTGTATATGTTTCAGTATTTACTTTTTAAAAACCCCATGGTTATCTAGCTACAAACCGTGTCGAATTGTCGAAATGTCGAATTTTAATTTAACAATAATACAATTAAACCTTCTTGGTATATACGTAAAAGTTTAAATTATGGTGGTTTCTTACCTATCTTTGCACAAGAATTGGAATATGTCGGTATAATATGCTCATTACTCGCAGGCAAGGACTGAGCAATACAAGGATTTTGAGCGGCACTTTGTGATGAAATAGCTGCCAAAGGAGAAGGTCTTGTACGAGATGGATAACTGCCGAAAGTATTTGTTCCATAGGCACTTCGATATGTTGGCACATTACCACTAGACGCTGGAGATCTGTAGGGTAAGCTTAAACGTGGTTGGGTGGATAAGGGAACTTGTACCAAAAGTGGTACTGAGACTAGTAGGTGGTAAAGATGCGACATTACTAGAGGCAGGGGCCCTTGTCGATCCAGTTCTCCATCTAAAAGGGGTGGCATCCTGTTGAAGACTTGGAAGGGGAGAATTGAACCTGGATACTAGCTGTGGAACATTTCCTGAAAGAAATATTACTTATGATAATAGTTGCTTTAAAAATTTGACACAGTGATTATGAATAATGGAAGAAACGAGTTATAGGTCACAGAATGTCGTGTTACCAACTGACCAGAGGCGTTATTAGGATTGTTTAAAAACACAAGTTTTATCATTACCACATTCAAGCTGAAATAAGTGTTGTTAGGAAGTAGCATTATAACCATTTGAAAAAGCATTTGGTTTGTCATCATGTGGTGTAAAATACAGGGTGTTCCATTTGAAATAAGAAGATATTACCAATTTTGACTTTCCTAAAGTTGAAATTATTTTTTGATCACCAATACTACAACAAAGAAATATAAGATAAAAACCAAGATAACAACAAACCAATTCAAAATAATTTACACTATAAAAACATTTATTCAAAAAAGCACAGCAGTGATTTTTTAAAAATCTCTTTGGTGAAGCGAACCGTATGTGTGTTCGGGTAGCCTAATAAACACTGTGCTACAAAAGCAGAATGGACTATTTCTATGAGTTGAAGAGCCTATGAATTATCTATTGATATAGCATGATTGTTTCTTGTATTTGTAACTATGAAACTGTGGGAAACTTATCTATATAACGTTTGACAAACATGGCTGCCTCCATAAAAAGAGTTAAGACCCGTTTAGTCACAAATACTGGTCTGCACGAGATCTAGGGGGCCTATTGAAAAACATTTCTGCTAAGAATTCCTCTTCTGGAGAACAAAATACGTGTTATATTAGTAGCATGACCCCAGTAGAGAATCATATATTTTAGATGGCTGTAAGCCAATGCATAGGTACACATTATCTGAAAGCTTCTTGTCAGTCAGTATTTTTTTTAGGTTTAGTATAGCGTAATGTGCAGACTTCAGTTTTCCCGCCACATGATCAATTTTATTTATTTATTTTTTTGGTAATAATTACACTACATAAGTGTTTTTACACGTCAATTTACATTAATTAGACAAGAAACATTTAAAAATATTCTAAAATTTTCCTAAACATTATACTCAATAAAATTTAAAAAAAATACAGTTACATACACAATAACACTGACAGTCAATCACAATTATTAAAAGAGTATTTAATCTAAAACAATAATGGTTTACTAAAGTTTAGCCCTCATGAGAGAAATAATTTATTCTTTTTTACCTCTTTAAGTCAAAATTCAAATTAATTAACAAATAAAGCCGAGCTCAGGTATTCATTCACAGGAAAAAAGGCATGTTTTACTAGGTACTTTTTTATAGTGCTTCTAAAAATCCTTGTCGTTCAAACATCTAATGTGCTGAGGAAGCGCATTAAAGTATGTTATACAGAAGTAATTGGTGCCACCCCTGGATCTTCCAAGTCTATGAAAGTCGTGGATTAAATCCTGACTGTTACGAGTATTATAATTATGGATTTGTTGATTAGTTTTGATACAAGTGAATGTTTTGTTTAATAAACATGAGGCACTGGAAAATATATAAACAGGGAAGAGTAAAAGCCCCAATTTGATAAAATATGGTCTACATTCCTCCCGGTAGCCAATATTAGCAATTATGCGGTATATGGTTTGACCAGGAAAGCTCGCTGTCAACATGTAGTTCTAGAAACTAACAATGTGTCACCTCTCTATTTCAGTACTCCTCATTTCAAGGAAAAATGCGGTAATTGACGCCTGTTATCAATAAAGTTAAATATACATATATTTTTTCTAATATCCTCAATAATTTACCTGCTAGGCATTGAATGTTGAACAAGCAAGTGCTCCTTTCCTCTGTACTTCTCAACTGATGCGATTGTGTAGATGTTTGCCTAAAAATAGTAGTAGTTGTTGTTATTGAGTATCTTAAAAATGAAAGTAATTAGCGGACCTCCTAACTGCTTATTATATAATTAATATTCTTGATGTAACTATTTTTTAACACGCTTTTATTAACTTGGGTTGTAACTATCTATCTATCTATCCATCTATCCATCTATCTATCTATGTAACGGAATCTTTGAGCCTAATTTTAACCAACTTCCAGCTATTCGATTTCTTTGAAACTTTGCACACGTATTAAGGACCCATGACAATGCAATAATCTGCAAACAGTATTCCGTTATCCTGGTTTGGATCGCCAGGAAAAAAAATCCATTATATTATAAAAACAACACCTGTGTTGCCATCTTTTGGCAACATTCCAAACTTTTCTCAGGTTTAGCTACTCTTGACAAAATGGCGAAGGAATTTTTTAGTGAATAAACTGGAGCATTTTAACATACATACATACATAAATGCATATCGAACTAAAAATGAAAAATAAATAATAGTTTAAAAAACTAAAAAACACGCTTTTATATGCAACCGAACTAAAAATTAGAAAATAATTTTTTATTAAAAAAATATTGTCACTTCATAGTAAAAAGCGTGGGGTGCATTTTACAATTTTTTCATAACTTTTCCTCATAGATATTGGCAAATATAATAATTATAACATTTAATATATTAAGCACCCCACGCTTTACTATGAAGTGACAATATTTTTTTTAATGAAAAATTATTTTCTAATTTTTAGTTCGGTTGCATATAAAAGCGTGTTTTTTTAGTTTTTTTAAACTATTTTTTTTTACTCTTACGAAAAATCTGCGTCTGTGTGTTATTTTCTTACCTAGTGATAGTTGTTGAGGTAAGCCTTCCATTATTTGATACTTGCACGTGAGTTGATTCATTATAGCTTGATGTAGAGCTAAAAAAAATGAAAATTATAGTAGTAGTATTTTAAATGGTACCAACCTATTGGCTAAACAAAGGTTTTCAAACTATTATACCAGATAGAACGGACTGCGGAGGCAGGCCCTCCCGTTAAAGCCGACCTAATCTGGTACACAAACGGATCAAGGAGTCCAGAGCAGGTATGTATGGAGACAAACCGAGGACGAAAATAAACATTGGTCTCGGACAACACCCTATGGTGTTCCAGGCGGAAATTGTAGCCATAGCAGAGACAAGAATGAGACGAGTAACTGGTCCTAACAATTTGTCCATTGTAATTTATCTCTTTCTGGTTTAACGCAAGTTCCAATAAATATGTCTTTGTCTTTCATCATGGCAGGCTATCGTAGATGGAGCAATCATCGCTTTGCCCTGGTTGCCAAGTTGTTTACAATTTCTGCATGGAAACTTTAATGCCCTTTTTTGGCTCACATCTAATTAAGAGAAAGAAAATATACCATGAATCGAATATTTTTAACTTGACAAACGTTGCCGCAGGCAGTCACGCCGAAATGTTAATCGATATTTGTGTTTGATATTTTCCAATGGCCGATTTGTTTGGACAGTTTGTTGTTTACATTTTCTGTGATTTATTGTGTGTTTCGCGGTTTTTTACCTTTAATTGGACTTTGAATATTGACTTTTATTAGTGATCACAGTGTATATATTAAATTTGTGCTTTTCAACAGATAATTTAAGGTAATATTGACATGGTTATCTGTAAGAAAAATCTTTATAAAAACCAAATAAATGACATTTTTAATAAGGTGTGTGTAATTATTGAACTAAACCCCAATATTTTATATTAATAGGAAACAAAAACAAGTACCTAACATTAAGGGCAAAAATAGCACAGCTATATAATTTGAATTTGGCGCGCAAACGATAAAGTCGACTCACGCGCCATCTGCGTTTGCCTTCCTTGAAGACAGACAAGGAAGGCCCAGCAGCTATCTCTCTCTCGGATAATTTATTTACATTTAGTTGCTCGTCTCATTGTTGTCTCTGGCCATAGAACAATGTGCTAGGGAAATCATCAAAAGAAGTTACATGGGTAAAACCATAGTAATTTATTCGGACAGCCAGGCAGCCATCAGGGCGGTCAGTACATGCAAGATCAGCTCTAAGCTGGTGCAGGACTGCGAATTTGCCCTGGAAGAGGTGGTTGCGTCTAACAAGCTAACTATTGCCTGGGTACCAGCCATGAGGGCCACCAGGGCAATGAGGAAGCCAATAAACTGGCAAATGAGGGTGCTGGCAGGGCAATGGTAGGCCCCGAGCCCTACTGTGGTATTCCGTCATGCCAAGTAAGGTCATCGATTAGATCATGGATCATGAGGGAATCCCAAGACGGGTGGTTAAAAACACCAGGACAGCGGCATACTCGCCGGAATTTACGAAAGACCTTCTGAATTACAACCGGAAGGCAGAAAGAATTATAGTGGGTCAACCAACAGGTCATTGCAGACTGAATAAACACCTGGAAACAATAGGCCTGGCAGAAGAAAACCTATGCAGGTTCTGCCAGAAAGAAGAAGAAACCGTAGAACACATACACTACTGCGAAGCCCTTTGTCGTCTGCGGTTTGCAAGGCTGGGTGAGGAAAAACCTAAAGCAGCAACATTTACCAAGGACCCAGTTTCAAGCTTGTGGAGTCTAATTAAAAAGACCAGCTTGGATAGTGTGCTCTAACATAGGGATGAAGCATACACAATAAACCTGAGCTGTGTTAGAGGATTACAATCCACCTTCAAACTAATCTAATCTAATCTAGTATATTATAAGTAGTTAGTATAATTAAAGCCACACAACAAATCACTAAGTTAGGTGTATTTTTGTATGTTTATTTTATTGAAATGTTTATTATTGATGTAAGAAACATGTAAAATGTCATATTCAATTTATATTAAAGTATGTATGTAGGTAAACACACAAAAATATTAAGATAGTTTATACACGTCGTGCCACTTTAAAGCGTTACAACACTACTTTGAATTTGTCTAAAATGTTGCAACTTGTTTGTGCTACCCTGTATATCTTTACTATACAGGGTGTTCCGAAACTCATGCATCAAATTTCAAGGGCATATTCTACGTCGAAAATAAGACCTAGTTTCTTATATAAATATATGCCTGGAAACGTTCTAAGAAAAAAAACATTTTTCTATTATAATTTTAAACCACTTTAGATATTTACTTGGTATTTAGTACATTGCTTAACAGCAGCAAGAGACATTTTTTATGTAAAAATATTTAAAAAAAAATACCAGTGACGCACCATTTTTTCTTAAAAAATAGTCCATACAAATATGATACGGATACCACTGGTATTTAAAATATTTTACATAAAAAAAAGTCTCTTGCTGCTGTTAAGCAATGAACTAAATACCAAATAAATATCTAAAGTGGTTTATAAATTTTAATAAAAAAATGTTTTTTCTTTCTTAGAATTTCAATATCCTTCATCTCTAAAAGGAAGCGTTTTTGGACATATATTTATATAGGAAACTAGGGCCTATTTAAGACGTAGAACATGCATAGATAACCTACATTTAGATCAGCAGTGGCAAGAAGCAGTTTTCGGATTTTTACGACCGCGCGTAGTGGGTGGACGAACATGCGCACTTAAAAGCCGTGGCGAAATATAAACACCGGCACCCCGTACCTTCGTCCGCGGTCTGACCATAACGCTCATTAGCTACCGTACTTCGAACAGAAAAGCAGGACGCAGTCAACACATTCTTTCCTATAATGCGAATAGTTTGTTTGGGTCCGGGTGCGTTTACACTCAACTGTCTTGCGTACAAACCGGTTTTTCGCCCATGAAATGTAACTTTTGTTTCGCGCAGGTTATAATATTAGCAATCCATCGAGATCAATGAGAATATGCCCTTGAAATTTGATGCATGAATTTCCGAACACCCTGTATAAGTAAACCAGTAAAATCTACTATGCTTTTTGGCAAAAGAGCCCGATTCCGAAGGAGGAAGGCTCTTTCGCCAAAATCTGAAAGTGAACGAGAGTAGTATTTAAAAGGCAATAATACACTTGAAAGCTAACTTATCTGATTATTTTGATGCACAAGTGTAATTGAGGGCTAGGAGAAAATTACTCGAAGAATGTAAAACTATTTCCTACTCCTCCTCCTTCGGAGTAGGGGTCTTTCTTCAAAATGTGAAAGTAAACAAGAGTAGTTTTTAAAAGGCAATACACTTGAAAGCTAAATTATCTTATTATTTTATTTATTTATTTATTTATCATAATTACACATTACAGAGTAAAAACTCCAATTAGTGTTAAATAGTACAAACTACAGAGCCTAAGTAATAATATACATATATAAGGGTCACATAACGTAACAAACAGATAAAAAAATATCCACACAGCAGTACGAGTTAGTGTAAAATATTTACATGTCTCTTAAAACTACCAAGACCAAATACAAAAAGGTCAACCCCGCTAAAATTGACATTAAAATTCTTAACTAAGCAATCACTAAAACTCGTTCTACCATAATTAGTTCGGTGGTGGTTTTCATGAAAAAGTCGTCTGGATCTTGTTGGTCTTCTGGGAATGTGAAAATTAATGTTAGATAATAAATCGGCACTGTCGACAAGACCGTTTAAAATTTTGTAAAGGTATATTGCCATTGAAATTTCCCTTAGTCTTTTAAAGACTTGACACCCACAAGTTGCAGACAAACTTCTCTAGATATATTATCATAAGATATTCTGTGTTTGTACAGTAAAAATTTTACAAATCTGTTATGCAAGTTTTCCGGGCGTTCAATATAATACTCATAAGAAGGTGACCAGATTATGGAGTTGTATTCTACTATACTACAAACTAAACTGTAATACAAGCACTTAATGGCTTTCGTATCATGAATATTAGTACATGTCCTTTTTAAAATCCCAAAAGCCTGTACCCCTTTAAAACAATATTTTCAATATGCTGGTTAATTGTCAAGAGAACACCCAAATCATTTATAATATCTGTTGATCCCAAGTGTACATTTTCTATATTGTAAGGATAAATTACAGGCTCTTGGCGTCTATAGAAACGCATAACTTTACATTTTTCAATATTAAGTTCTAAACAATTACTTTTACACCAATCCACCAAACATAATAATTCATTTTGAATATTAAAACAATCATCGGCAGAGTTAACAGTAGAGAAGAACTTTAAGTCATCCGCATACATTAAACATTTGCATTTTTAAAAGTAGACACAACACCGTTAATAAAAATTAAAAACAAAATGAGTCCTAAGTGAGAACCTTGGGGAACACCTGAATATACATTGATTTCTTTTGAGACCACCCCACACAATTTAACACTGTTTGCGACCTGTCAGATAGGATAAAATCCACCCTAAGTAGTTACCACATACACGTAGAGTTTCCAATTTTTTAATTAAAAGTCTGTGATTAACACTGTCAAACGCCTTTGCTTGATGCACAAGTGTAATTTAGGGCTAGGGAGAAAATTATTTGAAGAATGTAAAACTATCAAATGAAGGAATAATAATTTTCTAAACAGTTTATTTATTAAAACAACAAAACCCAATCTTAAAAAAACTAATGATAATTGTCGAGTAGACAAATGGGTGAGTGTAATTTTCGAAATAATTAACATTTTCTTTTTTTCCACTTTGACACCCTGCATCTTCTTTATTATTAACTTTTGGATATAGCTATGTTTGGGTGAATCTTGATATTTTGGCATTTTCTGTGTACCATTAATAAGTGAACACCCTGTATAAAGACCGATGGTTTGAAAGAGTAGATAGTAAAATTTCCATACCAAGGAATTCACAATTTAGACATTGTTGATTGATACTATCCACATGGTACTGTACTAGGTATTCATGAAAGAAAAATCAAGAGGAAAATTTTATACCTATGTAAGGTTATTATTATTATAATTTTTTTTTTTTAATTATTTGACAAACTACTTTGAAGCAAATATTAAGGTTACCAACTGAGGAGATTGTTTCCTTACAAAAGTAAAAAACATGACACACTTATAAAATAACTATTAATTAATAAAAGTTTAGGTAATTATTTACAAACCGGACGCCTCGCCGATTTTATTGAAATTTGGTATACGGGGTTTTTTGGGGCGCTGATTAAAAATCTGAAAGAATTTTTAGTCGGACTCGTTTTGTTCTCGAGATATACATCATCAGACTTGATAACCACAACCTGAAATCACTATTTCCCCCTTCTTTTGGCACTCAATTATCAATCAGCGCCCCAAAAAACCCATATACCAAATTTTATTAAAATCAGCGAGGCGTCCGATTTGTAAATAATTCCCAAAGTTACACACTGACCTTTTAAACACATAACAAAATACCGCAACTTACGATAACTTTGAGGTTAGGTAAATAGTTACTAACTGCCAATTTTAAATCCCTGAGGTTAGTAGTTCTGCATCAAATATTTGAAGAAAAATAGGACTCGTTCTAATCCTTCAAACAAATTTGACAAGGCGACCTTGAATTTCTTTGATATTCAATTTTCTATCAAATTTCTTTAAGGTGAACTTGGTCCAGCTTATTTGACAAGAAGTTTGATAAGTGTAAAACCAGTTTTTCAAATTAAAATAAATTTAAAAAGCCAAAGAAGGCTTTTATTCTTTTCTATCAAAACAAGCTGATTCTCAACTCCAACATCTATCCTTGTAGTTGTTTATAAATTTGTTTATAATCTTAACTATCAGAAAGAACATTAATGATTAATTAAAGCCAGCAAAGCAGTAAAAATCGTTAAATCGTTAATATTAAAACTTTTCAATGTATAGATGACTCACCTTTTGAGAAGTACTCGACTCCTTTTTCTCTTTCTTTTTACTTTTAAACATTTTCAAAAACTTTTAAATTTGTATCCTTTATACATCACCTTCTTCTTACACAATAAAAATAATAATAAGCCGATTCCAACATGCACATACTAATAAATAATTAAACAAAGAGATTGGACGGTACTGCAGTGTTCCAAATATGGTTTATAATAAATGTATTATCTTATCAAGTTCCAGGAACAATCTAACCAAAGATTTTTTAGAACCCGAAAACTTATCAAAAAAATACCCACATTGATAATGAACCTTACCTATTAAACTGGTTAAACAGAAAAATCAGATAAAACTTTTAAAAATAAAAATATAAAAATAAAAACTTTACTTATTAACCTCACAAATAAAAAATTCAAATTTTACCGCTCCTCTAGACAGATTTCATGGCGGGAAACTGCCGAAACCATACGTGGCTAACTTCAATTCAGTGGCCGATGTCAAACGATGGGAACTTGTGCTTTTTGTGCTTCGAAGTTTGTTTTGGCAAAAATTTTATGAATAGAATAATGTTTTTACATCATTTCCCAATTACTGATTAAAAACGAGGTATTTTGATTAGATTCTCTTTAATAACGAATTATACACTGTCCTTTTATTTGTTTTTCCTCACAAAAATGTTATAGATTGTTTAGCCGACGATGGACGCTTTTTATTATTTTCTGAAATATTTATAATAAATATTGAGAATTTCTTGCTTATATAAATTACTAACGCGATATTTAAGACACTGTAATAGTAGAAACCGTTTAGGCTGCTGTAAAGACAGATAACCTCAAATTGTAATAATTTTTTAGGACTTCATTTCTTTATAATGAATGAAACTGAAAATGGTTCAGTTGCCCATTTTGATGGCTCCAAAAATACCTCCCGAAGTTCCACAACCATTTCCATACAGGAAAGCGAGCTGTTCAGCCCTTCAAGACGCAGTAAAAGGCTCCAAAAAGAGATAATTGAGAGTAAAGGCATAGTGTCACCATCAGATAAAAATTGCCCCAATGAAAAAGGAGAAAAAAGTAGTGTAACTAAAAATACTAATCCTCAAGATGATTCTTACTGTAGCACAAGTTTTCATTGTCAATCTAGTGAATATTTATTTGGTCTTTATGATCAAGACATGGACACTGGGCCTAGTTCGAGTCATAAGTTTTACGGATGTAAAGAAAAGGATTCCCCCAGCCCTTGCAGTGAAAGTTTTGGTTTGCCGGATGATCCAATTTTTTCAAACAGCCCTATATTTCATGAAAGAACAAGAAGATCACCTCTGGACATTGACCTAGCTGATCCATGGGATATTTCTGTTATGGACTTGGAAAATATTGATAAACCATGGTTAGTTCAGTACCCAGAGGTCATAACACCTTATTGGGATGTAGAAAGCTTGTTACCCTTTGAAATTGATGATATAAGGCAAAAAATGGAGCCTGAGTTTGATATACCAAATACACGAACAATAAGTAGCACTTTTAGTAGTTCCAGTGGAGTATTAGATGCTTCTGATGGTATTGAAAGTGAAAGTGAAAGTGTTTTTACATCCACACCACTAAAAAATCAAAACAATAGTTTATCTGTTATAAGCACAATAAACCTTGCAAATAGTGAAGATAATAATGTAAATTTAGCAGCGCTCAAAGAAGAAGTGATAAAAGCACTGGAACAAGCCATTAAACAGAAAAGTACCATTGGAAATATAGATATGAAAATTCAAATTGTATCATCAGACTTAAAAAGCCTTGCGACATCACCAAAGAAAAGTCATGTTGAGGTTAGAATTAATGAAAATGTCGAAACTGCTTCGTGTAGGTCATCTTCTTCGAGCAAGGAAAATTATTTTATAGAAAATGCACAAGGTGAAAGTGAAAAGTCACAAAATTTTATGAAAAACAAAGAGTTAAGCAAGTCAACTGTTACAGATTTAAAGGAAGATTGGCAAGATAGTCAAGAAAGTGACGTCAATGAAAGTGTACAAGGTATGAATACTAAAAAGGGTAAGTCCATTATCAAAAATAAGAAAAATCGGTTCAAGTTGTCCGGAGAAGTTTAAGATTTTCCAATAGTTCCACCACAAATAATCATGACACCGATAGAAACAGTAGTACCCCTTTGGTTGATAAAGACAATTCAATAAATGATATAGGTAGTAGTGCATTAACAAAAAATTTAAGTAAAACAAGTGGTCCTGAGAATCAATCAAAATGTGATGTTTCAAAATTAAATCTAAACATACCTTCAAAAATGTTAAGCTCAAAAAGAACTTTAAGATCAAGTCTTCAAGCTAGTGCAAAAACCGATTTACAGTTAAATCAAAGTGAAAGTATTTGTAAAACTAGTACTGAAACTCGAAAATCACTTCCTGTCATTGATAAAGTTGACAGCAACATGTGTGTTGGTACTCTTGATAAAAATGATAAATTTGAGGATAAAAAGTTGCCAACCGCACAAAGTAAAACCAATATTGAGGTTTTTCATAGGTCTAAAAGAATGACAAGACAAACAAATGGTGAGTCTATTAGTGGAAATACACCAAAAATTAAAGAAAAACCTAAGAACACAGATTCAAAATTTATTCAAGAGGGTGTTGTTGGCAAGAACATCAATAATAAAATGAGCCTGAATAATTTGGATACCAATACAAATAAATTAAAATCCAGCCAAGAAAAGGGCAATACCTCTAAAAATACTAATTCATCTGAAAGCATAGAGCTTCTACATTCCAACATAGGTAGTAGTGATAAAATAAATCCTGAGGAATCCAGTAAAAATCCAACGACAATAATTAAGGATATTCCATTCAGCCAAAATGATAGTCAAATAAACAAAACTATTGCTGATGAAAATAATAGAAAAGAATTGCATGTTGACAATAGTGGTGTTAAAAGTATACTGGAGAATTCATTTAAAGGCAGGAAAAAGGGAAGGCTTCTGAAAGAGGATTTACAGTCAAGTCAAGATGAAAGTGATACTAGTAAGAATAAAGATAAACCTAGAATAAGAAGCAGAGTTTCAAAACAAGATTTGCTCTTGATCCAAGAAAGAAGTGATAGAATAGAATTAAATAAAATGAGAAGTAGGGGAAGGTCTTTTAGAGAAGATTTTCTTCAATCAAGCCAAGATGAAAGTGATTCTGTTAAGGATGTTTTTAATAATCCTAGAAGGAGGTTAAGGTCTTTTAAAGAGAGTTTACAATCAAGCCAAGATGAAAGTGATACCAGTAAGGATATAGATATATCTAAAAGCAGAGGAAGGCCTCGCAAAGAGGATATTCAGTTGAGCCAGGATGAAAGTGATATTGGTGAGGAAATAGAAAAAGTCAGAAGGAGAGGAAGGTTTTTAAAAGAAACTTCACCTTTGAGTCAAGTTGAAAGAGATGATAGTAAAAAAGGAGATATGGTTAGAAGAAGAGGGATATCTTTTAAGGAAGATTTGCAGACAAGCCAAGATGAAAGTGATACCAATGATACTGTGGATAAAGTGAGGAGGAGAAGATCTTTAAGAAGAAATTTTGAGCTTAGCCAAGATGAAAATAATACCAGTAAAGCTAATACTAGCTCTTTGGGAGGAGGATTTCTTAACATGGATGTTCCATCTAGCCATGATGAGAGTGACACTAGTAAGGATATAGATAAACTCAGGAAGAAGGAGAGACAATGCAAATCTAAGGTTCAAAGAAAACCAAATAAGGTGTAAGTAGATATTTATAAATAATGGTTTCCTATACAGGGTGTTTTCTAATTGAATGTCAATATTGAAGGAGGTGATTTTTTAGGTTTATTTTGAGAAGAAAACTTCATATGATGGTATGTCCTAAACGTCTTAACTTATGAGATACATTTTTTAGTAAATACTGTTATACTTCGTTATAATTAAAAATTATAAAATCAAATTTTTAAAAGAAAAAGATCTTGCAATGCTTCTTTTATGGTCTAAAAATATGCAATTAAGAGGAGACATAAAAGCAGTATTTGCTTAATCTAAAGAAAGCACACAAATTTTACACACATTCACACAGTCAGTGGCGTACCATTTGATTGTTGGAAATATTCCTTCAGTTGTGTCTCGAGACGCCATTGGACTTACTAAATGTAATTAAGTTAGTGATAAATTACCCCCTTAATGTCTTTACTAATATTGCAAATTAAAACAAAATTGGGTAAAGAATAGTTAGGATATTTAAAAAAAGATTTTTTTTTTGGAAATTTTAACACTCTGTATCTCAAAAGTAAGACCGACCTTCATATGAAGTTTTCTTTTTAAAATAAACCCAAAAATCACCTCCTTCAATATTGACATTCAATTAAAAAACACCATGTATAAATAAAAGTCTCTAATTTTTCCTTTTATTTAGTTAAGTTAAAAAAGACAGCTGTTATTAAGGAATACCCTTAACATTTTGCATGTAATAAAATTTCTATTTTTTTTTAGATCAACTGCCAGTAATCAGTTTACTGAAAATCAACTAGACTCTATCACAGACTTAGGTAAAGACAGTAATTTATCACATAAAAAAATTCTAAGATCAAAAACTACTAGCTCTAAAGTGGTTGATAATGACAGAAGTATGGGACGTAGGCGTACATTTTCTACCAGTACTTCTGATAAGAGCACCATAAAACAAACCACTAAATTTCCTGCAAGAAAAAGATCTGTTTCAGCTAACTTTGACAGTAGCACTACGGTCACTGAAAGAGACCGTAGATCTTTACGCTCACATGCTATAGAAACAATGATTGTTTCCAACCATGTTAAGTCCCCTTATTTACCTATTAAAAGCCCAGAATCGGTGGAAACTATTGTAAAATCTTCAAAAATATCATTTAATTTGGACAGTTCCTTCAAAGAATCACCAAAACCTACTTCACCAATAAAAAGTATTTTAAAAAATGTCTATGATACGGCTGGGAAGCTTATAGGAGTAAAAATACACAGGGAAAAACATGTTATGATGCCCAGTGCTTTAGAAATTAAACCAGAAGAGGATGATGATATTGATAATATGTCTCTTAAGACCAGGTAGGAATATAGAATATACAGGGTAGCCGTCGAGGTACCCGAGAAATTTCAGACATAAATTCAACTATAAAAATTAAGAAAAAAACTTTATATGAACATATGTCCTAAATGTCATAGTTTTTGAACTACAGGGTGTTAAAATTTTTAACAATACAGGGTGGCCCACCATATTCGACACGGTCTGTAGCTGGATAACCATGGGGTTTTTAAAAAAGTAAATACTGAAACATATACAGGTCGGATAAGGCCACAGTATAAAATTATTTAACTCTATACAGGATGTCTCAAAAAGTGTGACGTATCAAAGTTATATTTTTTTAAATGGAACACCCTATATTGTATGACGGTTTTAGATTCTACATAAAAAAATAATTTAAGTTTGTTTAGAGGAGACTTAAGTGTCTTCCTTTTTGTGATATTTGATTTTTTTCAAAATGCAGGGGTGCAATTAAATTAATTTTATTTTAACCATATAAACTCCTTAAACTTTAAAATTTGTTACAAGATTAGGAAAAGTCTGCCTTATCATACGTAGGTCATATCGAGATCATAGATTATACAGGGTGATCAAAAAATAATTTCAATTTTTAGAAAGTCCAATTGCAATATCTCTCTTATTTTAAATGGAACACCCTGTATTTTTTACACCACATGATGACAAACCAAATGCACTTTCAGAAGCCTTCCCTTTTTTCCTGCCTTTAAATGAATTCTCCAGTATACTTTTAACACCACTATTGTCAACATGCAATTCTTTTCTATTATTTTCATCAGCAATAGTTTTGTTTATTTGACTATCATTTTGGCTGAATGGAATATCCTTAATTATTGTCGTTGGATTTTTACTGGATTCCTCAGGATTTATTTTATCACTACTACCTATGTTGGAATGTAGAAGCTCTATGCTTTCAGATGAATTAGTATTTTTAGAGGTATTGCCCTTTTCTTGGCTGGATTTTAATTTATTTGTATTGGTATCCAAATTATTCAGGCTCATTTTATTATTGATGTTCTTGCCAACAACACCCTCTTGAATAAATTTTGAATCTGTGTTCTTAGGTTTTTCTTTAATTTTTGGTGTATTTCCACTAATAGACTCACCATTTGTTTGTCTTGTCATTCTTTTAGACCTATGAAAAACCTCAATATTGGTTTTACTTTGTGCGGTTGGCAACTTTTTATCCTCAAATTTATCATTTTTATCAAGAGTACCAACACACATGTTGCTGTCAACTTTATCAATGACAGGAAGTGATTTTCGAGTTTCAGTACTAGTTTTACAAATACTTTCACTTTGATTTAACTGTAAATCGGTTTTTGCACTAGCTTGAAGACTTGATCTTAAAGTTCTTTTTGAGCTTAACATTTTTGAAGGTATGTTTAGATTTAATTTTGAAACATCACATTTTGATTGATTCTCAGGACCACTTGTTTTACTTAAATTTTTTGTTAATGCACTACTACCTATATCATTTATTGAATTGTCTTTATCAACCAAAGGGGTACTACTGTTTCTATCGGTGTCATGATTATTTGTGGTGGAACTATTGGAAAATCTTAAACTTCTCCGGACAACTTGAACCGATTTTTCTTATTTTTGATAATGGACTTACCCTTTTTAGTATTCATACCTTGTACACTTTCATTGACGTCACTTTCTTGACTATCTTGCCAATCTTCCTTTAAATCTGTAACAGTTGACTTGCTTAACTCTTTGTTTTTCATAAAATTTTGTGACTTTTCACTTTCACCTTGTGCATTTTCTATAAAATAATTTTCCTTGCTCGAAGAAGATGACCTACACGAAGCAGTTTCGACATTTTCATTAATTCTAACCTCAACATGACTTTTCTTTGGTGATGTCGCAAGGCTTTTTAAGTCTGATGATACAATTTGAATTTTCATATCTATATTTCCAATGGTACTTTTCTGTTTAATGGCTTGTTCCAGTGCTTTTATCACTTCTTCTTTGAGCGCTGCTAAATTTACATTATTATCTTCACTATTTGCAAGGTTTATTGTGCTTATAACAGATAAACTATTGTTTTGATTTTTTAGTGGTGTGGATGTAAAAACACTTTCACTTTCACTTTCAATACCATCAGAAGCATCTAATACTCCACTGGAACTACTAAAAGTGCTACTTATTGTTCGTGTATTTGGTATATCAAACTCAGGCTCCATTTTTTGCCTTATATCATCAATTTCAAAGGGTAACAAGCTTTCTACATCCCAATAAGGTGTTATGACCTCTGGGTACTGAACTAACCATGGTTTATCAATATTTTCCAAGTCCATAACAGAAATATCCCATGGATCAGCTAGGTCAATGTCCAGAGGTGATCTTCTTGTTCTTTCATGAAATATAGGGCTGTTTGAAAAAATTGGATCATCCGGCAAACCAAAACTTTCACTGCAAGGGCTGGGGAATCCTTTTCTTTACATCCGTAAAACTTATGACTCGAACTAGGCCCAGTGTCCATGTCTTGATCATAAAGACCAAATAAATATTCACTAGATTGACAATGAAAACTTGTGCTACAGTAAGAATCATCTTGAGGATTAGTATTTTTAGTTACACTACTTTTTTCTCCTTTTTCATTGGGGCAATTTTTATCTGATGGTGACACTATGCCTTTACTCTCAATTATCTCTTTTTGGAGCCTTTTACTGCGTCTTGAAGGGCTGAACAGCTCGCTTTCCTGTATGGAAATGGTTGTGGAACTTCGGGAGGTATTTTTGGAGCCATCAAAATGGGCAACTGAACCATTTTCAGTTTCATTCATTATAAAGAAATGAAGTCCTAAAAAATTATTACAATTTGAGGTTATCTGTCTTTACAGCAGCCTAAACGGTTTCTACTATTACAGTGTCTTAAATATCGCGTTAGTAATTTATATAAGCAAGAAATTCTCAATATTTATTATAAATATTTCAGAAAATAATAAAAAGCGTCCATCGTCGGCTAAACAATCTATAACATTTTGTGAGGAAAAACAAATAAAAGGACAGTGTATAATTCGTTATTAAAGAGAATCTAATCAAAATACCTCGTTTTTAATCAGTAATTGGGAAATGATGTAAAAACATTATTCTATTCATAAAATTTTTGCCAAAACAAACTTCGAAGCACAAAAGCACAAGTTCCCATCGTTTGACATCGGCCACTGAATTGAAGTTAGCCACGTATGGTTTCGGCAGTTTCCCGCCATGAAATCTGTCTAGAGGAGCGGTAAAATTTGAATTTTTTTATTTGTGAGGTTAATAAGTAAAGTTTTTATTTTTATATTTTTATTTTTAAAAGTTTTATCTGATTTTTCTGTTTAACCAGTTTAATAGGTAAGGTTCATTATCAATGTGGGTATTTTTTTGATAAGTTTTCGGGTTCTAAAAAATCTTTGGTTAGATTGTTCCTGGAACTTGATAAGATAATACATTTATTATAAACCATATTTGGAACACTGCAGTACCGTCCAATCTCTTTGTTTAATTATTTATTAGTATGTGCATGTTGGAATCGGCTTATTATTATTTTTATTGTGTAAGAAGAAGGTGATGTATAAAGGATACAAATTTAAAAGTTTTTGAAAATGTTTAAAAGTAAAAAGAAAGAGAAAAAGGAGTCGAGTACTTCTCAAAGGTGAGTCATCTATACATTGAAAAGTTTTAATATTAACGATTTAACGATTTTTACTGCTTTGCTGGCTTTAATTAATCATTAATGTTCTTTCTGATAGTTAAGATTATAAACAAATTTATAAACAACTACAAGGATAGATGTTGGAGTTGAGAATCAGCTTGTTTTGGATAGAAAAGAATAAAAAGCCTTCTTTGGCTTTTTAAATTTATTTTAATTTGAAAAACTGGTTTTACACTTATCAAACTTCTTGTCAAATAAGCTGGACCAAGTTCACCTTAAAGAAATTTGATAGAAAATTGAATATCAAAGAAATTCAAGGTCGCCTTGTCAAATTTGTTTGAAGGATTAGAACGAGTCCTATTTTTCTTCAAATATTTGATGCAGAACTACTAACCTCAGGGATTTAAAATTGGCAGTTAGTAACTATTTACCTAACCTCAAAGTTATCGTAAGTTGCGGTATTTTGTTATGTGTTTAAAAGGTCAGTGTGTAACTTTGGGAATTATTTACAAATCGGACGCCTCGCTGATTTTAATAAAATTTGGTATATGGGTTTTTTTGGGGCGCTGATTGATAATTGAGTGCCAAAAGAAGGGGGAAATAGTGATTTCAGGTTGTGGTTATCAAGTCTGATGATGTATATCTCGAGAACAAAACGAGTCCGACTAAAAATTCTTTCAGATTTTTAATCAGCGCCCCAAAAACCCCCGTATACCAAATTTCAATAAAATCGGCGAGGCGTCCGGTTTGTAAATAATTACCTAAACTTTTATTAATTAATAGTTATTTTATAAGTGTGTCATGTTTTTTACTTTTGTAAGGAAACAATCTCCTCAGTTGGTAACCTTAATATTTGCTTCAAAGTAGTTTGTCAAATAATTAAAAAAAAAAAATTATAATAATAATAACCTTACATAGGTATAAAATTTTCCTCTTGATTTTTCTTTCATGAATACCTAGTACAGTACCATGTGGATAGTATCAATCAACAATGTCTAAATTGTGAATTCCTTGGTATGGAAATTTTACTATCTACTCTTTCAAACCATCGGTCTTTATACAGGGTGTTCACTTATTAATGGTACACAGAAAATGCCAAAATATCAAGATTCACCCAAACATAGCTATATCCAAAAGTTAATAATAAAGAAGATGCAGGGTGTCAAAGTGGAAAAAAGAAAATGTTAATTATTTCGAAAATTACACTCACCCATTTGTCTACTCGACAATTATCATTAGTTTTTTTAAGATTGGGTTTTGTTGTTTTAATAAATAAACTGTTTAGAAAATTATTATTCCTTCATTTGATAGTTTTACATTCTTCAAATAATTTTCTCCCTAGCCCTAAATTACACTTGTGCATCAAGCAAAGGCGTTTGACAGTGTTAATCACAGACTTTTAATTAAAAAATTGGAAACTCTACGTGTATGTGGTAACTACTTAGGGTGGATTTTATCCTATCTGACAGGTCGCAAACAGTGTTAAATTGTGTGGGGTGGTCTCAAAAGAAATCAATGTATATTCAGGTGTTCCCCAAGGTTCTCACTTAGGACTCATTTTGTTTTTAATTTTTATTAACGGTGTTGTGTCTACTTTTAAAAAATGCAAATGTTTAATGTATGCGGATGACTTAAAGTTCTTCTCTACTGTTAACTCTGCCGATGATTGTTTTAATATTCAAAATGAATTATTATGTTTGGTGGATTGGTGTAAAAGTAATTGTTTAGAACTTAATATTGAAAAATGTAAAGTTATGCGTTTCTATAGACGCCAAGAGCCTGTAATTTATCCTTACAATATAGAAAATGTACACTTGGGATCAACAGATATTATAAATGATTTGGGTGTTCTCTTGACAATTAACCAGCATATTGAAAATATTGTTTTAAAGGGGTACAGGCTTTTGGGATTTTTAAAAAGGACATGTACTAATATTCATGATACGAAAGCCATTAAGTGCTTGTATTACAGTTTAGTTTGTAGTATAGTAGAATACAACTCCATAATCTGGTCACCTTCTTATGAGTATTATATTGAACGCCCGGAAAACTTGCATAACAGATTTGTAAAATTTTTACTGTACAAACACAGAATATCTTATGATAATATATCTAGAGAAGTTTGTCTGCAACTTGTGGGTGTCAAGTCTTTAAAAGACTAAGGGAAATTTCAATGGCAATATACCTTTACAAAATTTTAAACGGTCTTGTCGACAGTGCCGATTTATTATCTAACATTAATTTTCACATTCCCAGAAGACCAACAAGATCCAGACGACTTTTTCATGAAAACCACCACCGAACTAATTATGGTAGAACGAGTTTTAGTGATTGCTTAGTTAAGAATTTTAATGTCAATTTTAGCGGGGTTGACCTTTTTGTATTTGGTCTTGGTAGTTTTAAGAGACATGTAAATATTTTACACTAACTCGTACTGCTGTGTGGATATTTTTTTATCTGTTTGTTACGTTATGTGACCCTTATATATGTATATTATTACTTAGGCTCTGTAGTTTGTACTATTTAACACTAATTGGAGTTTTTTACTCTGTAATGTGTAATTATGATAAATAAATAAATAAATAAAATAATAAGATAATTTAGCTTTCAAGTGTATTGCCTTTTAAAAACTACTCTTGTTTACTTTCACATTTTGAAGAAAGACCCCTACTCCGAAGGAGGAGGAGTAGGAAATAGTTTTACATTCTTCGAGTAATTTTCTCCCTAGCCCTCAATTACACTTGTGCATCAAAATAATCAGATAAGTTAGCTTTCAAGTGTATTATTGCCTTTAAATACTACTCTCGTTCACTTTCAGATTTTGGCGAAAGAGCCTTCCTCCTTCGGAATCGGGCTCTTTTGCCAAAAAGCATAGTAGATTTTACTGGTTTACTTATACAGGGTGTTCGGAAATTCATGCATCAAATTTCAAGGGCATATTCTCATTGATCTCGATGGATTGCTAATATTATAACCTGCGCGAAACAAAAGTTACATTTCATGGGCGAAAAACCGGTTTGTACGCAAGACAGTTGAGTGTAAACGCACCCGGACCCAAACAAACTATTCGCATTATAGGAAAGAATGTGTTGACTGCGTCCTGCTTTTCTGTTCGAAGTACGGTAGCTAATGAGCGTTATGGTCAGACCGCGGACGAAGGTACGGGGTGCCGGTGTTTATATTTCGCCACGGCTTTTAAGTGCGCATGTTCGTCCACCCACTACGCGCGGTCGTAAAAATCCGAAAACTGCTTCTTGCCACTGCTGATCTAAATGTAGGTTATCTATGCATGTTCTACGTCTTAAATAGGCCCTAGTTTCCTATATAAATATATGTCCAAAAACGCTTCCTTTTAGAGATGAAGGATATTGAAATTCTAAGAAAGAAAAAACATTTTTTTATTAAAATTTATAAACCACTTTAGATATTTATTTGGTATTTAGTTCATTGCTTAACAGCAGCAAGAGACTTTTTTTTATGTAAAATATTTTAAATACCAGTGGTATCCGTATCATATTTGTATGGACTATTTTTTAAGAAAAAATGGTGCGTCACTGGTATTTTTTTTAAATATTTTTACATAAAAAATGTCTCTTGCTGCTGTTAAGCAATGTACTAAATACCAAGTAAATATCTAAAGTGGTTTAAAATTATAATAGAAAAATGTTTTTTTTTCTTAGAACGTTTCCGGGCATATATTTATATAAGAAACTAGGTCTTATTTTCGACGTAGAATATGCCCTTGAAATTTGATGCATGAGTTTCGGAACACCCTGTATAGTAAAGATATACAGGGTAGCACAAACAAGTTGCAACATTTTAGACAAATTCAAAGTAGTGTTGTAACGCTTTAAAGTGGCACGACGTGTATAAACTATCTTAATATTTTTGTGTGTTTACCTACATACATACTTTAATATAAATTGAATATGACATTTTACATGTTTCTTACATCAATAATAAACATTTCAATAAAATAAACATACAAAAATACACCTAACTTAGTGATTTGTTGTGTGGCTTTAATTATACTAACTACTTATAATATACTAGATTAGATTAGATTAGTTTGAAGGTGGATTGTAATCCTCTAACACAGCTCAGGTTTATTGTGTATGCTTCATCCCTATGTTAGAGCACACTATCCAAGCTGGTCTTTTAATTAGACTCCACAAGCTTGAAACTGGGTCCTTGGTAAATGTTGCTGCTTTAGGTTTTTCCTCACCCAGCCTTGCAAACCGCAGACGACAAAGGGCTTCGCAGTAGTGTATGTGTTCTACGGTTTCTTCTTCTTTCTGGCAGAACCTGCATAGGTTTTCTTCTGCCAGGCCTATTGTTTCCAGGTGTTTATTCAGTCTGCAATGACCTGTTGGTTGACCCACTATAATTCTTTCTGCCTTCCGGTTGTAATTCAGAAGGTCTTTCGTAAATTCCGGCGAGTATGCCGCTGTCCTGGTGTTTTTAACCACCCGTCTTGGGATTCCCTCATGATCCATGATCTAATCGATGACCTTACTTGGCATGACGGAATACCACAGTAGGGCTCGGGGCCTACCATTGCCCTGCCAGCACCCTCATTTGCCAGTTTATTGGCTTCCTCATTGCCCTGGTGGCCCTCATGGCTGGTACCCAGGCAATAGTTAGCTTGTTAGACGCAACCACCTCTTCCAGGGCAAATTCGCAGTCCTGCACCAGCTTAGAGCTGATCTTGCATGTACTGACCGCCCTGATGGCTGCCTGGCTGTCCGAATAAATTACTATGGTTTTACCCATGTAACTTCTTTTGATGATTTCCCTAGCACATTGTTCTATGGCCAGAGACAACAATGAGACGAGCAACTAAATGTAAATAAATTATCCGAGAGAGAGATAGCTGCTGGGCCTTCCTTGTCTGTCTTCAAGGAAGGCAAACGCAGATGGCGCGTGAGTCGACTTTATCGTTTGCGCGCCAAATTCAAATTATATAGCTGTGCTATTTTTGCCCTTAATGTTAGGTACTTGTTTTTGTTTCCTATTAATATAAAATATTGGGGTTTAGTTCAATAATTACACACACCTTATTAAAAATGTCATTTATTTGGTTTTTATAAAGATTTTTCTTACAGATAACCATGTCAATATTACCTTAAATTATCTGTTGAAAAGCACAAATTTAATATATACACTGTGATCACTAATAAAAGTCAATATTCAAAGTCCAATTAAAGGTAAAAAACCGCGAAACACACAATAAATCACAGAAAATGTAAACAACAAACTGTCCAAACAAATCGGCCATTGGAAAATATCAAAACACAAATATCGATTAACATTTCGGCGTGACTGCCTGCGGCAACGTTGTCAAGTTAAAAATATTCGATTCATGGTATATTTTCTTTCTCTTAATTAGATGTGAGCCAAAAAAGGGCATTAAAGTTTCCATGCAGAAATTGTAAACAACTTGGCAACCAGGGCAAAGCGATGATTGCTCCATCTACGATAGCCTGCCATGATGAAAGACAAAGACATATTTATTGGAACTTGCGTTAAACCAGAAAGAGATAAATTAAATGGACAAATTGTTAGGACCAGTTACTCGTCTCATTCTTGTCTCTGCTATGGCTACAATTTCCGCCTGGAACACCATAGGGTGTTGTCCGAGACCAATGTTTATTTTCGTCCTCGGTTTGTCTCCATACATACCTGCTCTGACTCCTTGATCCGTTTGTGTACCAGATTAGGTCGGCTTTAACGGGAGGGCCTGCCTCCAGTCCGTTCTATCTGGTATAATAGTTTGAAAACCTTTGTTTAGCCAATAGGTTGGTACCATTTAAAATACTACTACTATAATTTTCATTTTTTTTTAGCTCTACATCAAGCTATAATGAATCAACTCACGTGCAAGTATCAAATAATGGAAGGCTTACCTCAACAACTATCACTAGGTAAGAAAATAACACACAGACGCAGATTTTCGTAAGAGTAAAAAAAATATTTATCAAAAGAATATTAATTATATAATAAGCAGTTAGGGAGGTCCGCTAATTACATTCATTTTTAAGAATTACTCAATAACAACAACTACTACTATTTTTTAGGCAAACATCTACACAATCGCATCAGTTGAGAAGTACAGAGGAAAGGACACTTGCTGTTCAACATTCAAGCTCAGCAGGTAAATTATTGAGGATATTAGAAAAAAATATATGTATATTTAACTTTATTGATAACAGGCGTCAATTACCGCATTTTTCCCTTGAAATGAGGAGTACTGAAATAGAGAGAGTGACACATTGTTAGTTTCTAGAACTACATGTTGACAGCGAGCTTTCCTGGTCAAACCATATACCGCATAATTGCTAATATTGGCTACCGGGAGGAATGTAGACCATATTTTATCAAATTGGGGCTTTTTACTCTTCCCTGTTTATATATTTTCCAGTGCCTCATGTTTATTAAACAAAACATTCACTTGTATCAAACTAATCAACAAATCCATAATTATAATACTCGTAACAGTCAGGATTCAATCCACGACTTTCATAGACTTGGAAGATCCAGGGGTGGCACCAATTACTTCTGTATAACATACTTTAATGCGCTTCCTCACCACATTAGATGTTTGAACGACAGGATTTTTAGAAGCACTATAAAAAGTACCTAGTAAAACATGCCTTTTTTTCCTGTGAATGAATACCTGAGCTCGGCTTTATTTGTTAATTAATTTGAATTTTGACTTAAAGAGGAAAAAAAAGAATAAATTATTTCTCTCATGAGGGCTAAACTTTAGCAAAGCATTATTGTTTTAGATTAAATACTTTTTAATAATTGTGATTGACTGTCAGTGTTATTGTGATGTAACTGTATTTTTTTTAAATTTTATTGAGTATAATGTTTAGGAAAATTTTAGAATATTTTTAAATGTTTCTTGTCTAATTAATGTAAATTGACGTGTAAAAACACTTATGTAGTGTAATTATTACCAAAAAATAAATAAATAAAATTGATCATGTGGCAAAACTGAACTCTGCATATTATGCTATACTAAACCTAAAAAAATACTGACTGACAAGCAGCTGTTAAATGTGTCCTATGCACTGTCTTAACTCTGTCATCTATCTTATGGAGGCAGCCATGTTTGACAAACGTTATAAAGATAAGTTTCCCACAGTTCATAGTTACAAAACAAGAAAAATCATGCTATATCAATAGATAATCAGAGTCTATCAGGATATAGAAAAAGTCCATTCTGCTTTTGTAGCACAGTGTTTATTAGGTTACCCGAACACATAAGGGAGATAAACTTTTTTATTATTTTTTAGAATTGGTTTGTTGTTATCTTGTTTTTATCTATATTTCTTTGTTGTAGTATTGTATCATTTTTTATAGCTTAGTATATTGTTTTGTATTAGTTTAGGTCTTTTTACAACTTTTGTGCATGCTTTATTATTTTTTACATTTTACATTATCATTTAAATTTTTTTATATAACGGTGTTAATACTTATTTTTAAGTGTTTTAATGGAAATAAATATATAAATAAAACTTTAGATTTTTCGGTTAACCCATTTGCTAGTTAGATGCTAATATATTTTTAATAATTGTTACATTATTATCGCCTCATATGTATGACCAACAATAAAAATACCAGTTAGTACGATTTCTTTGATAATAATAAAGATCTAACTAGCAAACGGGTTAACCGAAAAATCTAAAGTTTTTACCATGGACTTAGATTTGCATGCCCTTCAATAAACTTTAATAAAAATTTTCTCTAAAATAATTAGGGGAGCCAATAATTGACCCCATTAAAAATTACATGGGATTTCCTATGTCCCGCCCGGCGATGCAACACCCGGTATATATATATATATATATATATATATATATATATATATATATATATATATATATATATATATATATATATATATATATCATCATAAGTAATATTTCTTTCAGGAAATGTTCCACAGCTAGTATCCAGGTTCAATTCTCCCCTTCCAAGTCTTCAACAGGATGCCACCCCTTTTAGATGGAGAACTGGATCGACAAGGGCCCCTGCCTCTAGTAATGTCGCATCTTTACCACCTACTAGTCTCAGTACCACTTTTGGTACAAGTTCCTTATCCACCCAACCACGTTTAAGCTTACCCTACAGATCTCCAGCGTCTAGTGGTAATGTGCCAACATATCGAAGTGCCTATGGAACAAATACTTTCGGCAGTTATCCATCTCGTACAAGACCTTCTCCTTTGGCAGCTATTTCATCACAAAGTGCCGCTCAAAATCCTTGTATTGCTCAGTCCTTGCCTGCGAGTAATGAGCATATTATACCGACATATTCCAATTCTTGTGCAAAGATAGGTAAGAAACCACCATAATTTAAACTTTTACGTATATACCAAGAAGGTTTAATTGTATTATTGTTAAATTAAAATTCGACATTTCGACAATTCGACACGGTTTGTAGCTAGATAACCATGGGGTTTTTAAAAAGTAAATACTGAAACATATACAGGTCGGATAAGGCAACAGTATAAAATTATTTTACTCTATACAGGATGTCTCAAAAAGTGTGACGTATCAAAGTTATATTTTTTTAAATGGAACACCCTATATTTTATGACGGTTTTAGATTCTATATAAAAAAATAATTTAAGTTTGTTTATAGTACCAAGGGTCTAATTTTATTCGTTTTTGTGATATTTGATTTTTTTCAAAATGCAGGGGTGCAATTAAATTAATTTTATTTTAACAATATAAACTCCTTAAACTTTAAAATTTGTTACAAGATTAGGAAAAGTCTGCCTTATCATACTTAGGTCATATCGAGATCATAGATTATACAGGGTGTTCAAAAATAATTTCAATTTTTTAGAAAGTCAAATTGCAATATCTCTCTTATTTTAAATGGAACACCCTGTATTTTTTTACACCACATAATGACAAACCAAATGCTCTTTTAAATGGTGTATAGGTTGCCTATACCTATCTTTTTAAACTTTTTATGTAAATTCCGTTTTAACATATTTTTATTCCAAACGTCTATTTAAATGTAAGTAGGCTGTGATATAGCTATGCCTATTTACTAAGCCATTATTGCAGAATGTAAATTTGTTAAAAAAACACAAAATTAAAAGATTTTGAATTATCTTATCTGCCACTATTTTTAAAATTCACAGAAAAAAATTCATTAGTTGCTTATAATGCTACTTCCAATAACACTTATTTCAGATGAATGTGGTAATGATAAAACTTGGGTTTTTAAACAATCCCAATAACGCCTTTGGTCAGTTATGACGACATTCTGTGACCTATAACTCGTTTCTTCCATTATCCATAATCACTGTGTCAATTTTTTTAAAGCCAACTATTAAGGTTATCAGATGATTTCTCCTAGAATATTTTTCAGGATTAACTCTAGACTAAAGTAAACCATTTTTTTCACATCCTACCAGTATTATATCATCTTGTTGTTGTAGAAGAAGGGTTTTTATTTAAAATCATTGAAATTTCTTTTAAACTGACTAAAACACTAGTAATCAATAAATGGTCATTGTTATTATATATTAATGGCTGCTATGTCACAGCTAACTTTAATTTAAATAAACATTTGGACTAAAAATTTGTAAAAACAGAGTTTACTAAAAAGCACAAAAGATAGGTATAGGCAACCTATACACCATTTGAAAGAGTATTTTTTTGTTATCATGTGACGTAAACAAATACAGGGTGTTCCATTTAAAATAAAAGAGATATAGCTATTTGATTTTCTGAAAAATTGAAATTATTTTTTGATCACCCTGTACAATATTTGATCTTGATTTGACCTACATATGATATGGCATACTTTTTCTAATCTTGTTACACATTTTAAAGTTTAAAGTGGTAAAAGTGTTAAAGTAAAATCAATTTAATTTTACCTCTGCATTTTTCAAAAAAATCAAATATCATTAAAACGAATAAAAATTAGACACTTAGTACTATAAACAAACTTGAGTTATTTTTTAAAGTAGAATCTAAAACCGTCATAAAAATATAAGGTGTTCCATTTAAAAAATATAACTTTGATACGTCACACTTTTTTGAGACATCCTGTATAGAGTAAAATAATTTTATACTGTGGGCTTATCCGACGTGCATATGTTTCAGTATTTACTTTTTTTAAAACCCCATGGTTATCTAGCTACAGACCGTGTCGAATATGGTGGGCCACCCTGTATATATATATATATATATATATTAATTTTCACCTCTTACGGGAAAGTAGCCAGTTAAAAACTTAAGATAAACATTTTTTTAGGTAAAGCTTTAATAATAAATAATATAAAGTTTGTGGACAACAAAGATGAGAGAAAAGGTGCTGAGAAGGACTCTGGAAGATCTGAGCAAACTGTTAAAAAAAAATCGGTTTTGAAGTGGAATCTAAAAAAGATATGAAAGGAGAGGTAAGTTTACCTTTTGTTGCTAAATCTGTTTCCATCCTTGTCTACACGTATCCATGTTGATTAAAAATATTTTGATGATCGGTGGGGTAACAAAGGTTTTGGATGAAAATCCTATTTGGATGAGTAAATTTAAAGACCACAAAATAAATATATTCGTGTTAACTTGGTTGCAAATATCGGTAATTGCCTAGATAGTTGCGGCATCACCGATTTTAGGTTTTTTAAGGCGCTGATTACGAATCGGGACCATTTATAGTCGGAAATTGTTGCTTTTTAAAATATACCTTATAAAAATTGTTAATTAAACTAAACTCGTGTTGACTATATTGCCCTTCTCTTTGTAAACAATTCTTGATTTAAAGCTAAATTTTTACCAAATATTTCATTTAGACTTTTTAAAGTCCGCTTCTCTATATATTTTTTAAATCACTTAAATCTTAGTGGCCATGACAGCACTATGTGTATACATCGTTTTGGTGATTTAAACTAAACCTTTGCATTTTAACATACCCTCAACATTAAGGGTATTTTTGAGGTTAAGTATGGCGTAGTATGCTAAATTTATGTACAAATAAACTTAGTCAATCTGGGGCCTATAGGAAGTAAGCATAGGCGTATATAAGGGGAGGGGTTTTGAGGGTTTAAACCCCTCCTCAACCGTTAGAATGAGTGAGAAAGTTAATTCATGTTAGAAAAGTTTTATTTTGTTGTGTTTTTAATGCACATCGTATGTGGAACCTCCCCTTCTTCCCCTTAGCATTCATGAAGAAAGAAAAAAACATGTTTTAGTAACGAAGATCAGTAATTTGTATGGTTTTGGAAGATGAGGACTTTTTACAATTTAATAAATAATAGTTTAAAAACTAAACCCGCTTTATATGTAATCGAACTAGAATCAGAAAATAATTTTTCATTACAAAGAGTTTGTATTACAGCAATAAAAGGTCAAACAATGAATCATAATAATAGAATAATTCACTTCAGAGTAAAAAGCGTGTGGTGCATTTTATTATTTTTTCATAACATTTAATATATTAAGCACTCCACGCTTTTATTCTGAAGTGAATTATTCTGTTATTATCTTAAATTTTATTATAATTCTATTTTGAGGTATATAATTATGATTCATTGTTTGACCTTTTATTACTGTAATACAAACTCTTTGTAATGAAAAATTATTTTCTAATTTTTAGTTCGGTTGCATATAAAAGCGTGTTTTTTAGTTTTTTAAACTATTATTTATTTTTCATTTTTTAGTCCGATATTTCAATTAGTTTTTGCGGACATGTGATATTGAAATGTTTCACGAACTATTTCGTAATCTAATCATTTCATTTAAAGCTTCACTGTTGCATGGGGTTTCAGAACACAACTACTCCGAACAAGTTTCTGTCAGCCTTATGCTGAGAGTATGTCCGAAACTGCACACATGCGCAGATCGCGCACTAGCTCTTTCTCTGTTACTCTCCTACAGAAAATCTATAAAGGAATTTATTTATCCTGGCGATCCTAATCAGGATAACGGGATACTGTTTGCAGAATATTGCATTGTCATGGGTCCTTGATACGTGTGCAAAGTTTCAAAGAAATCGAATCGCTGGAAGTAGGTGAAAATTAAGCTTAAAGATTCCATTATATACATACATACATACAGTAGTGGAAAAAAGTATGGAAACTTTTTAAGATTACGATTATTTTTTGTTTCTGCAATATTATTTCCGCATACACATAATTAGAATATAAATTGACGTAGTATTATTTATTTTTTTAGAAAATTGTTTTTGTTAGGATTCTTGTTTTTAAATAATAAGAAATTTTCAAAAAACAGTTGGAAAAAAGTATGGAAACTTTTATTATTTCATTAAAAAAATGTTACAAACATATGATTGACACTTTTTAGTATTTTGTAGAATACCCTTTAGCATCTAAGACTGCCTGGCACCTTTTAGGCATAGAGTCAACCAATTTTTGAAGTGTCCCTACAGGAATTTGGGACCACTCTGATTTAATAATATTAAACAGTTGTTGTTGATTTTTGATATTAGAATGAATTCGAATACGGCGATCTAAGACGTCCCAAAGATGTTCAATAGGATTTAAGTCTGGGGATTGAGATGGCCATTCAAGTACAGTTATGTTTTTCTCACCAAACCAATATTTTACTAACTTAGATGAATGTTTTGGGTCATTGTCCTGTTGAAAAATCCATCGCAATGGCATATCTTCTTCTGCAAATGGTAACATTGTATTTTCCAATATCTCTTTGTATTGAAATCGGTCCATTTTACCCTGCACTTGAATGATTGGTCCTGTCCCAGATCGAGAAAAACATCCCCAGACCATTATGTTCCCTCCTCCATGCTTCACAGTAGGAATTTGGTACTTTGCTTTGAATCTTGCGCCAGCCGGTCTTCTTATATATCGTCTGCCATCAGATCCAAATAGTGAAAATTTACTTTCGTCACTCCACAGAACAGTATTCCATTTTTCTTGAGACCAATTAATGTGAGCTCTAGCAAATTCCATTCGAGCCTTTCTATTTTTTTTGGACAAAAGCGGCTTTTTAACAGCGACTCTTCCATAAAGCCCTCCATCAAGTAGACGGTTTCTTACGGTTCTACTTGTCACGTTAACACCAAATTGCTCAGAGATTTCAGTGGTAATTTGACTGGAAGTTTTTCTGGGATCAAGTTTTGAGATCCTTAAAATAGTTTTATCAATTCGGGAAGTAGTTTTACGAGGTCTTCCTGACTTCGGCGCAGTTCTTACATCACCACGACTTTCATATTTTTGTATTATTTTCGTTACCGCACTTTTAGTAATATTTAGAGATTTTGCAATTTTTGATTTTTTTCTTCCTATTTTAAATAAGTCAACAATTTTTTGTTTAAAGTCATTTGAAAAATAACGGTGCCTGCATGATAAATTTAATAAATTAATACCGTACACGATATTTGCTCTGTAGAACTAAGACTAAATTTTTTAGAACCTAAAATATGAATAGTTTCCATACTTATTTCCAACCACAAATTCCCTTATCACAAAAAAAAACATAAACAAAATTTCTTCTTGAATTCCTAAACACGATAATATGTACTTCAGTGGCATTCCTACATTTTAGCACACATTAAAAGGTTCCTGACAAATTTATTATTTAATTATACGAACAATCTTAAAAGTTTCCATACATTTTTCCACTACTGTACATACATACATACAACCCAAGCTAATAAAAGCGTGTTAAAAAATGGAACATGTGTTTGTAAGAGAAATCACAAAGTTGTATGTTTTATTTTTAAGTGAGGACTTTTTTTGCTCTTAAAAATGTTTTATTGCAAATTTCTTCGCGGTAAACCACCTCCCTTCCCCCATCAAAAAGCTATAAATACTCCTGTGAAAGTAGGTTTAACAATTTATTGTTTTAGGATCTTACTACATTTTGTGTATAGATTTACATATTTGTTATTTATTTTGAAGGCTATGTTAAAGAAAGTAGGAAACTTCAGCAAGTCGAGTTTTTTTAGTCACGACATGTCAGTTGTCGTGATAATGAGCCACGGAAACAATATAGTACAAGACGGAAACAAATTGTCTAGAGTAAAAGGTGGATACACTGAGATTGCTGGTATTGACAATGTACCATTGTTGGTTGATGATATTATTGAACAATTTACAGTGGCTAAATGTCATCCCAGTTTGAAGAACAAACCGAAAATTTTTATTTTCCAATGTTGCAGGTAAAAAATTAAGTTAATGTTGGAAATTTCGCTTCAAAATAAATATGCACAGTCTAAGTTCTAATAATATGTTTTTACGTAGAGTATATGCAATATGGCGTTCTTATTTTTAGAGGAGACAAAGATCAAGAGGTGGCGCATGATGCGGTCCCAATGAAAAAAGTTTTAAAAGAACATTCAGATATATTAATTGCATTTTCTACACTGCCGGGTAAGTTATTTTGAGAGGAATATTAGGTTTGTTCCAGCAGAATGTTGGAAACATGTTAGCAACAATCGTAAAACGCAGAAATTGTTACAAACATCCCATATAAAATTTTTGCCGGCGTTGTACATTTAATTTACTGGCATTGCCAACATTCTTTAATGGCAAGGCATTGGCAAAAAGGTATCAAAAAGACGCGAAAGTGGGCAATTGGCCGTTATTAGGCCACGTGTTGCAGATAATGTGATGGCATCCGTCATTAATAATTTATGATGAAAAAATGCGTTTAGGATGATGGCAGCCATCATTAATAAGTTATTGGCAAAAAAATGCGTTTAGGATAATGGCATTTGTTATTAAATAACTATTGCAAGTTTTATAAGTTGAATGTCCCAAAAGTTAAATAACATATTTAGAATTTTGTAATCGAAAAAAATGAGAAAAAAAGGCAGGAAAACTTTATCAATAAAAAAATTACATAATATAAGTTTTTATACCGTAACAATAAACCAAAAAAAATAAAATAAAAAGTATGTAATAAAATTAAAGAAAAGATAGTAAATTAAAAGAAAACACTTTAAAATAGTAAGTATTTAAGGGATACTTACACTCAATTTTCAGATCCAAAACATAGGGAGAAATATTTTAAAGGAGTTAAATATCAAAAAAACTATTAAATATATATAATTTTTTTATTAACACGTTTTTAAAACTTTTAATAAGGCAACTCCCTGATTTCATATAATTTTTAGGTAACACAAATTTAAAATATTTTAAACGAAATGTTTACAGCTCCTAACAGTCTACTTAAATAAGACGCCTTCTTGACTAGCCATCACCAATTAATTACACAACGCACACTAATTAGGTAATGAATACACTTAATTATGTCTACTAAAAACTCTTTTCTTTAAAAAAGAAACTAAAAAGCTAGAAAACCACGTAGAAAACAATTGCACAAAGCGGCCAAACAAAAGCAAGGTTCCCTCATCTGTCAAATTGTCAAATCTTGTATTTCGGCTAAGCGGGAAATTTGAATTTATCACCTTCGGTCGAAATCGTCGAAATTAACCTAGCTAATTTCACCATCATTTTATTTTTTATTCTCTCAAAAATACATAATAAACATTTTATTTGACTTAATTTTTATTTGCATGATTTGTATCAATAAAATGTTAGGAAAAGGCCATCTCCTTTAAATTATGTAAAAAAACATAAAATAATGTTGTTTAGCCGCCATTATAAATAAAACAGATCAAAAAAATTGCTCGAATGTTAGTTAAATACCAATGTTAATAATATGGTTTGAAAAGTATAAACATGCGTTGAAGGTTTGCCTTCAAAAATCCAATATTTATTTGCCTGCAACAAAAAGGCATGCTTTATTTAATCAGGATTGGTATGCCGCCATTTTTGTATGCTTGCCGGCAATTCGCCTGCGTGTAAAATTTATTGGCAATTGACTGTTTATTTAGGGTTAACTTTTAATGCGTATTAGATGTTGGCATAATATTGCCACCAATTGCCAATGCTTTACCATCAATGTCAATATGAAAAATGTATATTGCCGGTAAATAGTGTTTGCTGGGATTAGTCAGAAATGTTGGCAACAGATTACTGCAGGAACAAAAAATAAACAAGGTGTGCATACATACTGCTTATACAACGATACAAAAATGTTATGTTAAAAATTTGTCAGTAATGTTTGAAGAAAGTTTTCAAACTTTTTAAACAGTTTTCAACATGATTCCAACATCTTAAAACTACTGCTGGAACAACAAACAATTGTATAATGTTACAAACATGGCACTGCTGAAACGACAAATTGGACGTGCCCTATTTTTGATTCAAAATATTTGTTCTGCTATCAAGTTATTAGAGTGATTTTGCATGACAGGCAGTATGGATTTCGCCACAAAAGATCTACAGCAGATCTTCTTTCCTTCATATCACACTGCTGGAATAAGTCTCTTGAGTTTCTAGATGGGTCCCAGATCATTGCTCTTGATATATCCAAAGCTTTTGACCAGGTCTGGCATGCCGCACTTCTTAATAAACTTCCCTCCTATGGTCTTTCAACTAAACTCTGTACTTGGCTCTCTAGTTATCTATCTGATCGACATATATCAGTTATTGTGGACGGCCATTCTTCAAGCTTTCACCAAGTAAATGCTGGAGTCCCTCAGGGCTCAGTTTTGGCACCAACATTGTTTCTTCTTCACATCAACGACCTTCTCTCGTCCACAACTAATTCCATTCATAGTTTCGCCGACGATAGTACCCTTCACTCCAGTTTTCAGGTTCCTAAACCCATCACTAAACCTGACTTGGAAAACAAACGCAGAGCGATGCAGATATCTCTTTCGCAAGATCTTAATTTAATATTGGATTGGGGCGCCAAAAATCTCGTCCATTTTAATGCATCCAAAACACAATCATGTTCCTTGTCGCAAAAAGAGTCATCAAATACTCATCCTCTACTTATGAGCGGCCAAGTTTTACAGAGCAAAGACACCTTCAATCTTGTTGGCGTCACATTTGAAAGTAACCTTAACTGGCATAAACACATTGTATGTATAGCCACGGCAGCTTCAAAAAAGCTAGGATTTCTCTTTCGAGCCAAAAAGTATTTTTCCGCTTCTAATTTATACACTTTATATGTGTCCCAAATTCGACCTGCCTTGGAATATTGTTCTGATATCTGGGGCATGGCGTCCCCCACAACCCTAAACATTCTTGATTTTATTCAAAGAAGAGCTATTCGTCTCATTAATGATCCTTCACTTACAGAAAGGCTTCCTTCTTTGCCCATCGTCGGGCTGTGGGGGATTTATCGCTTTTTTATAGGTACTTCCATGGCTTCTGCTGCTTCTGAAGAATTGTCCTGTATAGTTTCTCCACTCACGGTTCCCAACAGAGAAACTCGTGGTTCCGCGCGTATGCATCAATATACGGTCCAACTGGACAGGCCCCGAACTTCCCACTTAGTTCGATTTTTCATCCCTAGAGTTTCTAGAATGTGGAACCTGCTGCCCGCGGAGGTCTTTCCTTTCCCCCAAATCTTCAAGTATTTAAGTCCCGTGTCAACAAACTCCTCTTACCTCGCTTAAGACACCCACGGTACGTTAGTATTTAGGCTTTTAGCCTTCGTGGTTTGTCCAAAGATAAAAAAGTAAAAGATAACACACCTTAAAAAAGCAAACTTTTTGGCTTACACTGTAAAATATTTTATTGTAGTACATTGTTTTTTTTTAAGGGTATCTTTCAAATCGTAATCCCACCACTGGAACCTGGTATATCCAGAGTATTTGTGAAGTATTCGAGCGTCACTATAAGGACTTTGATATTGAGAGCATGTTGAAAATAGTCGACGACCAACTGTCAAAAAACACCCGAAATATACGCAGACGTCCACCTATGAAAACAGGGGTTTTAAGAGATGTTTCCTATATAGGAGGAATAGCACATGACAAACTGTTACAATTTTGTGTTTATTTTAAGAAATTTATTTTTAACGGTTGTGGTTGACGTCACTTAATATCAAAAACCGATTTTAAAAAATCAGTAAATAGCAGAAAAAAATTGCGCTTGAGTAAAAACTTTGTTAACACTGTAGATCGTGGGCCAAATTCGACGTTTTTTTAAAGGAAACTCAGGTTTCTGTATATTTTCCACAGAACTTACTCTCGTTTGTGATACTCAAATTCAAACCATAATACACTTTGTATTTCTTTCAAGTGATCTCGATTTTGCTGGTTCAGGTTTACTTTTTTATGGACTTCTTTCTACACAATAACAATAATAAATAGGGGGCCGTCCATAAATTACGTGAGGCATTAAGGGGGTAGGGGTTGATTTGAGTCTCACTTAATCTCACCTTGGGAGGAGGGGGGTTTGTGCAAATATCAGTGCGGACGTGCGTAGAGGACTACAAAGTTCTTCCCGGAGTGGCGGCTAGAGGTGTCGTACGAACGTTTTTTTACCTTCAGGGATCAAGGAAAGATTTACGCTAAATTGACGGCATCTTTCTTCTGGATCTAAGCGCTGTGAGCGAAGATTCCTATAAGCTGATGGTATCCTGTTTGGTGGTGTTTTCTTTTTGGAATTTCTGGGAGCTACGAGCTCGATTATCCAGATTTTCCGCCGACGAAGCCCTGGAAAGCATAGTCCGGAAGGGGGAGAGTGGTGGATTGGACCTGAAGAGACCAAAACCAAGAAAAAAATAGAGAGAGAGAGAGGGCTTTTTTTCTTCAAAATTATTTCGACCACAAAATCATTTCCGGATTGAGAAATGATACCTTTTTACATTTCCATAAATCTTATGTGAGTTTGGGGGATAAAAGATAAAGCAAATCACACCAAATCTCACTAGGGGGTAGGGGGAACCAAAAATTGGAAAAAACTCATCACGTAATTTATGGACGCTCCCTAACGTATTTTATTATGAAACTTATCTCAGAAACTGATTAAAGGAAATACAAAGTTTGATACATTTTTTAAAAGTATTTTATTTTTACCTTTTTAAAGATGTGAACATATACACATTTAAAATTTGAAATAAAAAATCCTTTATTTTAGAAAAATTGCATATCTGCAATCCGCATAAAAAGTTACTGTGAAAAGATTTTACAATATCAAACAATCTCTTAAACAAAAGGGTTATGAACCATTTAAGAAAACGCATAAAATTGAAAAACACGCTGTAGCAAGTAAACGACGCAAGAATACAGACACATGAATTTCCTATAAGAAAGGTCGAATTTGGCCCACTCTGTATCTCGTGCATTGTATATTATACTGTAACAATGTACAATGCATACCTTTTTTTGTGCCATGGTGTATTATATTTCTATTTTTTTATTCTGCAATCCGTCTTAGCAAGAAAGTAAGATAAGAGTCGATTTCCTACTTTAGTTTAGAGATTAGGAAATGATCAAATTTAAAAAAATGCAAATATTATACAAGAACAAATAACTGGATATCTGAAGAGTGAAAATTTCAAACATCTGTGCTATTTTCTTTAAAATAGAGATATTTATTTAAATATGTTCTATGTGCCATCACCAATAGCCCTGAAAACGTTTCAAGTGCCTACCTAAAGAATGGCAATGTTAACAAACTTAACATTTGACTTGGACAGTTTTTTCCTTTCCTAAAGAAAATAGCTAAAGGCACTAAAGCCTCGTTTTCAGAACCACGTCGTGTCGCCAGCGACAATCCCCTCCGCCGTGTCATTATAGGGGAACAACATAATTATGCTCAAAGTCGGTCTATATAAGGTCACGACATTCGGCCATATTGCTTTGACGTGTTATGACGTCTCATCTCCCATTTTTCGGCCATGTTGTTCAGTGCCGGAGATATACAGTTTATTGTATTAGTAGAACAACCATTTACACAACAGTTTCTAATTGTTATTAAGTTGTAAATTCTTTTACTTTGAATAAAAAACATTTGGAATTACATCTTTCAACAAATATCACTTCCAAAACAATGCAAAATGAAATGCGAAAATTCTAGACGCCACTGGATTGATATTCAGCTTTGATTTTTACCCAGTCTTGCCAACTTTTCTCCGAGAAGTGCCCTTCCTTGCGTCCCCGACCTCGAACCGCCTAAAAGTTGAGGATATGTCGCAACCTTATAAATATAAACTAACCATGATTATGCTCTGTCGCTGCAACACCATAATTGTCGCTGGCGACACGTTTTTAAAAATTCAACCTGAAAGGCTGTCGCTGGCGACAAAAGAGTGGGGAAGTCTGTAAAAAATTCTTAGCTCCTATCGGTCCCCTCATTTGTCGCTGGCGCCACGACATAGTTCTAAAATAAAGCTTTAGAACATTTGAAATTTCCACTCTTCATCTAAATCTTTTAAATCTTAAAAATCCATTAAGGACTGACAAATCTAAAAAAAGAGGAACACTTTATTTATTGCTTTCTTTTTGGACCTATGCAATAAAAAACCTTGGTATTTTATCAAATACCTTGAATTTAAAAAATGGTTGTTTTTAGTTGTTATGTCAGAAGTGAAAATAAGATACAACAAAAGAAAACTAATTTACGGCTGTGAAAAGCATTTTTGTAAATTATTTACTAATCTGTTTTGTATGTAATTTTTTAAAATTTTGGTTTCTGGTGATTAAGATTTTTAAAGATTTATTGCTCAAAAAATATATATTATATAGGGTTTGCAGAAACTCTACTGGCAAAATTTAGGTTAGGTTAGGTTGATTCTCTATTGGAACATAAATCAAAAACTCTATATGGATATAACTCCTATGTTTTTATATTAAAATAAATTTTATGCAATTGGTGTATTCCTTTTATACTCCAGAACCGCCCGGAACGACACCATGACTGTTCCTTTTACAATTTTTTGACATTTTTTCATGTTATAGAACCGTTCTTGACATTATTGACAGTTCAGAGAACGGTTCTACAAGGTAAAAAGGAATACACTAAATATGGTAATTTTTAAATTATGTTATGTGTTTTTTTGTTACTGTAAGTATTAATTATAATTTGCTGCAAGCAGTATTGTTAGTTACCACTAAATTTTTAAAATAAGATATGTATTTTATAAAATTTAAAATATTCGAAT
This sequence comes from Listronotus bonariensis, assembly GCA_014170235.1. NCBI lineage: Eukaryota > Metazoa > Arthropoda > Insecta > Coleoptera > Curculionidae > Listronotus > Listronotus bonariensis. The sequence continues at coordinate 81,604 of JACEGR010002096.1, read as the reverse complement.
GTCATAGTTCTATAATAAAAAATATATATACACAGGGTGTTGCAAATTCGATTCATTAGCATTGCTATCTCGGTAATTATAAGAGATAAAGAGAAAGTTTTGCATTCTAATGCTGAACAATTGGGCAAAGAGAAATTTAAAAAATTCAGGTTACTTCCGGAGATATACGGAAAAACATAAAAATTCAAATATCCATTTTATTTTTCAAGGCCCCGTTTTTTTTTAAATTTCTCTTCGCCCAATTATTCAGCCTTTGGATGCCCAACTTTGCAATAACTTAACCAACTCTCTATCTCCTATAGTTACCGAGATAGCAATGATAATGCATTGAATTTGTAACACCCTGTATAAGTAATATCAAGCTGATTTTATTTATTTAAAATAATATGTGAAATAAAAGTTAAACAATATAAAATAATTAAGTGTACATTTACAACCAATTCTGAAATTTCAAATTAACATGTAAACAATTGGTTAAACTTCACTTGTCAAATTTAAATTTGGTAAGTGAAGTTTAACCAAATTGGTGTATTCCTTTAATGCTCTAGAACCATTGTGTCTAGAACCGCCCGAAACCGTTCTTGAACTGTCAAGAAGGTCAAAACTGTCAAAAAAACAATAGACTGCAATTAAAAGAAACACTTTTGGTGTCGTTCTGGGCGGTTCAAGACCCTAAAAGGAATACACCAATTGTTTAAACGTTCAGAATTGGTTGTGCATATGGATGGTGGAGAGGAGGATAACCATCTTTTATGGCGGACAAGTTGAAAAAGTGGCCATCGGAATGTAGCAAGTTGGGATGGCGTCACAGTAGCCAGTGGAGGGATTTTGGTATTTCTTTCCTTTTTTTATTTTGTATCTATCCCTTTTTCATTTTTGTATCTCACTCCAATAATTCATGCTCATTGGTCCTTTTTCATTTTGTATCTCACTCTAATAATTCATGCTCATTGGTTAAAAAATCTCCTCTGGCTACTGTGGCGCCACCTTTAGTTGCTTCGGATGGTTATCCTCCCCTCCATCATCCATAGTTGTGCATTACACGTGGAACGAGAGAAAAATAATCTGCTAGTATCTTTAACTCTCACGTAAGCAGTTCGCACGGCAAAGCCTCCTCTATGCGTAAATGCTTTAAGCAAATAAGTCGTTGGCAAGTAGTAGATAGCAACATTTACCTAATGGCTATGACCATTAAAATCCTAAAGAAGACTAAAACATTTCAGCGCCCTCTATCTAAAAGTGATAAAAACTGTCAAAATTGTCACTTGACAAATTGAAAAAATAATAAAATTAACCTCTACACACTTGAATTTGACAAACAAATACCGATTGTGTTATAAAAAGTGCGAAATAATTATGAATTTATTAATTTCAAGGTAGTTGGTGTGGCTGGGAAAAACACAGTTAACAAGTTCCAATTTCAGAGATGTAATTATCACAACAAAACAATTAAATGCAGAGAATCTGCAGTCAATTAGCACTATTTATCTTATAGATGTAACCAACGTTTTTTGTGCGTTGTACCCCAAATGAGAATTAAGAACTTCCTAATAACATTATGCGTGATTGTGACTTTAAGTTTGGCATTTATCATTTTTGGCCAACATAAGACTGAGACCATTCAAAACATTGTTTCGAGTACAAACGAACAAATACAGAACTTTAAAGTAAGTATTCCTAAAAGTTGTTTTTAGAAGTGTTGACCTTTATAAAGGAATCCTAAGTGAACAACGATTTTTATCAGTATGATTGTTGTAATAGTAATTGTTCATTATTATATCAATTAACCACTTAAGAATAAAGTAATAGTCTAAAATTAGGCACTTAGTTTAAGGTAACATGGGGAGTGTCAGGTATTACTTATGTTAATGGATATAAAAATCATAAATCAACATAAAAATGTGTCAAGAGCTGTTAACATCTAGTTTAGTGGATTGTACTAAAATAATTTTACTTCCAAAATGAGTCATAGGAATTTATTATGATGTTAAGTAGATCCATATTTATTTTAAACGGCCTTGTGTGTGGTTGTTGAATAATTACTAGTTGTAACAATAAAATTAAATTTATTTTTTTATACTAAACAGGCTGGTAAAGTTGTAATACCTTTATTACATCCTTATTTGCATTCCTACTAAGTAAACATACATTTTCTAATTTTATCTTTGAGCACCTTTTCCTTGTACTATAACAGATAATGATCAGTCAATATATTTATGAATTATAACTATTAATCAGTTATTAGACATGTTACGAAACTTTAAAAAAAAATAGCAATAATTACTACCTAAATATAGTAGTTTAAGATTTATATAAATATATGTAAGAGGACTGAAAAAACTTATGTAAATGTGTTGTTATATTTAAATAAATAAAAAATAAATAAACGTATAAAATAAATAATAAATAAAATTGTGAAACTATCAATGTTCCAAAATACCTAAATTATTATCTTAAAGAAATTTAGGGTTTATCCAAGAGCAGCTCAAACCTTGCACAAAAGTTCTTTAGACACCTACAAGAGTGTATGTCTTTAAGGATTTTTGCTATTAAATAATATATTTTATGAATAAATGTCAGCAATCCTCTAATACAATTTACAAATAGTTATTTTTGTAGCAAGGGCGTAAAATAGCACTTTTACGGCCACGGCTGAAATTTGTGGCCCGAGCTCCGCGAGGAAACAATCAGCTGTGGGCATAAAAGTGTTTTACACCAGAGGTGCAAACAATATTTTTGTACGACTGAAATTAATATACAAGCATTCTCTGTAGTTAGAAGAAAGTTTGCCAGCTTTTAATGTTTTAAACAGTGACAACAATGAGACGAGTAACTGGTCCTAATAATTTGTCCATTGTATTTATCTCTTTCTGGTTTAACGCAAGTTCCAATAAATATGTCTTTGTCTTTCATCATGGCAGGCTATCGTAGATGGAGCAATCATCGCTTTGCCCTGGTTGCCAAGTTGTTTACAATTTCTGCATGTAAACTTTAATGTCATTTTTTGGCTCACATCTAATTAAGAGAAAGAAAATATACCATGAATCGAATATTTTTAACTTGACTAACGTTGCCGCAGACAGTCACGCCGAAATGTTAATCGATATTTGTGTTTGATATTTTTCAATGGCCGATTTGTTTGGACAGTTTGTTTACATTTTCTGTGATTTATTGTGTTTCGTGGTTTTTTACACTTAATTGGACTTTGAATATTGACTTTTATTAGTGATCACAGTGTATATATTAAATTTGTGCTTTTCAACAGATAATTTAAGGTAATATTGACATGGTTATCTGTAAGAAAAATCTTTATAAAAACCAAATAAATTACATTTTTAATAAGGTGTGTGTAATTATTGAACTAAACCCCAATATTTTATATTAATAGGAAACAAAAACAAGTACCTAACATTAAGGGCAAAAATAGCACAGCTATATAATTTGAATTTGGCGAGCAAACGATAAAGTCGACTCACGCGCCATCTGCGTTTACCTGCCTTGAAGACAGACAAGGAAGGCCCAGCAGCTATCTCTCTCTCGGATAATTTATTTACATTTAGTTGCTCGTCTCATTGTTGTCTCTAGTTTCAAATTGTAAGCAGTTATACTTTTAACATATGTTTAATTAAATAAATTGTTGTTTTACCAAAAAAATGGGGCAATTATTAATTTACTCCCTCAGATGGGAGCGTAAAATTGTATTTTACGCCCGGTTGTACAAAAAGGTATTTTAGATCACTTTGAAAACATAAACCCTGCTTTAGGTATACTTTTAGATTTGAGCAAAGCATATGACTGCTAAATAGATATTTTTGCTATTATATGGTCTCGATTCTGTATTAAGGGTGGTTTTGCATAGCAGTGAGTTAGTAGTTGTTTTTAAGAATTATTAACCTAGATGTTTAAGTTTTAATAAATTATTTAGGTAGGTGGGTTATTTACCAAATAACCTTATGGACAAGTCGCAGCTGACTATTATAGAAAGTTTTTACAAGAACTTTTTTTTTACCATTTTGAGGATAATTTAATAGATGCAGTTTTACAGTACCTATTTCCCTTTTTTCTTTTCTAGGATAATTTAATAGACGCAGAAAAGAAAACGCTAATAGCAGATGAAAAACTACTAGAGATCCTTGGATTTGAAGAAGAAAATCCTCGGCTCTATCCGAAAGATGTATGGAGAAACACATCTTTGCCAGTTATTGTTACTTATGTGCTTGAAGGGCAAGAAAGTCAAGCTGTGGGTCTTATTAGCAATGTAGCAAGAGTGTTACCAAACAATACAGTTTTAGTTTATAATTTGGGCCTGACCGATTATGGCTTAAAAGTTGTAAGTCAATTTTATTTTTTTAATTCTGTGGTTACTTAAAGTTGGTTTAAAAGAGCGGTAAAAAGTTTTATCAAAACTTTATAAAGTATTACCAATTTTATTTTAAAAGGTTTTTTATTTCACAATTAGAACCTTATTTTGAAATATATTATTTTATATTTTACAACTTTGTCACCACAACAGCAGTCACAAGTATAGAAGGAACAGTTTAAAAATGTAAATTCGGTGCTCTTTGATAAGAAAAAAATCACAAAAAAGTTTAAAGCAAATAAATCGGCATGCTTGTCTTCGCGGCCGCCTTTGCTATATTTCTTTATGATATGCCGGTTGATGCAGCTGGTCATCGCACTATGGGATAGAAATTAAATTTTTTGGTCAAAATTCTGAAACTTACCAATCTTAAAATGAGGTGCTTTTTACTGGAAAATTATTGAAAAAAATATTATGCATTATTACAAATACTTTTGGGGACCTAAAACTTATTATATGTTATTATAAATTTACACCCCCCTTAACATTATTATTTTTTATTGTACAAAATAAACTAAAATGTCAGCTTGTTTGGTTAATTTGGTAGTATTCTAATCAGTAATCCGATGATTATTATCTCATATGATATACAGGGTACGACAATAGGTATGATTTTTTAAACGGAATACCCTGAATATTATATCACCATCAAAAAATATTTTAAAATGATTTAAAAAATACTACATTTGATGTGTCTATCTCAATTAGTTTCGGAAATATGACCATCCAAATCTGAAAAATAATTTTAAATTATTCTTAGAAGCGTAATAGATATACATCTTCCCAACTTTTTTTTATTTTTTAACGTATAAAATAAATAAAAACATTGTTTTGTTGGGTAGGTTCTGTAGAATCCAGATCTTCTCGTTAGAATGGATATACAGTGTAGGACAAAAACATATTAAATTTTAAAATGGAAAACCTTGTAAATTATAAAAATATCTTGTCTCTATCCTTACACTCAGAAGTAGCAAAAAGTAGGAAGGCAATTGTAAGTACAAAAACTAATAAAGAAAAAGGTAAAAAATTATTTGACAAAAGTAGCGAGACTTCGCAAGACTGCATCGGAAACACAACAATAGCTCTTATTATTTAAACTCTTTTACTTTTTTTAGTAAACAAGGCTAATAATAAACTAAGTAGATTAAATGCTGTATATTTATGTTTACTTAAAATACATTTTCAAGTTTCTTATCACCCCAATAGGAGTCGTCATATCCTTTTATAATTTTGCGTACATGTAGTTTGAGTATCTACTTTGAAATACACAGCATGAGCCATTAAAATTTCAAAGTTGCTTTTTGGCCAAAATAATGGATTTCTATATCCCATAGTGTATCGGCGCGTCGCTGTAAAGGATAGCGGCGCCTTTGTATAAAATAGTCCGATTGCAGGCGGCCTTTTTATGTTTTTTTGTATTATTTTCAAAGGGTACCGAACTTGCGCTTTTAAAATGTTCTTACTATAACTAAATCTTAGTTTTCCGCTTAGAACCCTGTGCTATATGTTTACTCAGTCATTCACTTGACTATGTTTATTTTTATTTTATAAATTTTTGGTATTTTTAGTTGCAAAACTATTGTAATAGTTCGCGATGCCAAGTGGTAACATTTGATCTCTATGATTTTCCTTCACACATTCAAGACGAGGCTTTACATGGCTATAGACCGATAGTAATACAGGTAAGAAAAATGAAATTGCAAAATGCAAAAAATGTAATAATCTGTATATTATGCAGTGCATTTCTGTCTCTGTGAAGGGGTCACTTTAAAAAATTTAAACTTTAGGAAATGAAGTTAATCCCTAAAAACTATATTTTAGAGCAGGGTTGGCAAAATAAAAAAGCGACCTATAAAAGCCACTGGCTTTTTGTGGGAAAACCACTATAATTTTAAACAAAAAGCTACCACACAAAAGTCCAGTAAACAAACTATTTTTAAAGGAAATACATAATTTATTAAAAACATAAATATAAAACAGTACTTATTCTAAAATACTGAAATAACATAGATAATGATAATACCCAACAATTTTGGGAACTCTTTCTGGATGAAGCCTGTTTTTAAGTCATTCCAGACAAATGTAATGAACGAATCCATGCAAAGGGTATTATACCTGAGGTATGGAAGCGTTCAATTGTAACTCCAATATATAAGTCTGGTGACAAACATATTCCAGCAAACTATAGGCCTATTAGCCTTAATAGTAATGATTGTAAGGCAATGGAAAAATTATTGTCATGGAATTGGGAACCTTTATGGTTGAAAATGGTGTATTGCCTGGAACTCAGCATGGCTTTTTTCATGGTCGATCAGTACTTACAAATTTACTCTCAAGTACAAATCAGTGGATAAAGGATTATGACGAGGGACAGCCAACTGATGTTATCTATCTAGATTATGACAAGGTACTGCATAACAGGCTCTTGTCAAAATTCTATCTCATACAGAAGGCCTTTAGTGATCACTCAATTGAAATGATTACAAAGCTTTATAAATCGTATATAAGACCAAAATTGGAGTATGCTCAGTGTATACAGTGCCATATTAACCATTAGGCTGACTAGGCTACAGCCTAGGGCGCCATGAAAAATAGGCGCCAGACAGGGGAGTTTTTAAAAAGTTTAGGTCAGGTGGAGATTAGAACTAATTTCTCTGTGAATAAGGTGCTTTTAAATAGGCGCAAAAAAGAGGAGACCTTTTTTTTTTGTCTTCAAAAATTTTTTCCTGCAAAATAGGCGCTTCGGGAATTCTAGCCTAGGGCGCCTCATACACTTAATAGGGCCCTGAGTGTATATGGAGTCCATATTACATAAAAGATATAGAGCTTATACAAAGGGTACAGAGACGGGTTACAAAAATACCCCCAGAATTGAAGAACTTAGATTATATTACCCGACTTAGTAGAATGAGGCTACCAAACTTGAGAGAGAGAAGACTGAGAGGTGATCTGATTGAAGTTTTTAAAATCACAGGCGGTTATTACACCTGTGATTTGGACTTGTTTCATCTGAGTATTACCAGGGATTTGAGAGGTCACTTCAAAAAGCTAGAAAAAGAGAGATGCAACAAACTACAAAGACGTAACTTCATCACGAATCGGGTGGTATATGTATGCAATGGCTTACAGGAAGATACTGTTGCATCTCTGAATATCAATCAATTTAAAAATACAGTGGATCGGGATTTGAAAGCAATGGAATCGGTATTGGTGCATTATTCAATGTGATCAAAGTTAAATAATGAATAACCTGTGATGAAAGAATAATTATTAATCAATAAATGATAAACTGTGTTATAATTTTTAAAATTAAAAACGACCTGTGATATTAAAGTGTGTTAAACAAAACCAAAAGACCTAAAAGGAAAATCTGAGCAGTCCCATCGGCAGTGCCGCTTATCTGCTCTTTAATAATAATAATAATAATAATAATAAAAATCTATATAACAGAGATAATGATAATACTCAATAATTTTACAAGTTTGGAAACTCTCTCTGGATGAAGCCTGTTTTTTAAGTCATTCCAGACAAATCTATAAATATTAAATATTAGTAGAAGAGCTATGCCGGTATGGCGGCAATAGGGGTAGTTTTTACTATGTATTTTCATATAGGAGAAATTTAAGGTTCGATCTGCATTTTTATGACCATCCTAGGGCGTGGCCTAAAATAGGGGATGATTTTAAACCACGTGATAAATAGGGGTAGTTTTTATAGATAGGGGTTGTTTTCGTAACCATCAATGACGACATCACCTAAACTTAAAATTGAAACGACCTATAAATTAAAAAAGTCTCGCCGACGCTGGGAGTCGAACCCATGACACCTGGCCACCTGCGTGAGAATCCAACGCCATATACCACTAGGCCATTGGGGATTTGATAATTAAAACACCGAACGAGGTATAATTGGTACCAGACGTCATCACCTATAAATTAAAAAAGTCTCGCCGGCGCTGGAAGTCGAACCCATGACACCTGGCCACCTGCGTGAGAATCCAACGCCATATACCACTAGGCCATTGGGGATATGATAATTAAAACGCCAAACGAGGTATAATTGGGGCCGAGGCTTTTAACGTATATTTCGGTTTCTAGTAGACCGATTTTAGTTGTTCTTTTTGCTAATAATTTAATTTTTATAAATCTACAAATATTAATACTAAAATTTTTAATAATTATGTTATTTGAGTGTAAATAGGGCCTTAACAGTTTTTAACGTATATCTTGGCTTCTAGTGGTTTGATTTTAGTAATTCTTTTTTAAACAATTATTTTTAATAAATATAACACTAATTTTTTAAATAAATATGTTATTTGAGAGTAAATAGGGCCTTAACAGTTTTTAACGTATATTTTGGTTTCTAGTAGATCGATTTTAGTTGTTCTTTTTGCTAATAATTTAATTTTTATAAATCTACAAATATTAGTACTAAAATTTTTAATAATTATGTTATTTGAGTGTAAATAGGGCCTTAACAGTTTTTAACGTATATCTTGGCTTCTAGTGGTTTGATTTTAGTCATTCTTTTTTAAACAATTATTTTTAATAAATATAACACTAATTTTTTAAATAAATATGTTATTTGAGAGTAAATAGGGCCTTAACAGTTTTTAACGTATATTTTGGTTTCTAGTAGATCGATTTTAGTTGTTCTTTTTGCTAATAATTTAATTTTTATAAATCTACAAATATTAGTACTAAAATTTTTAATAATTATGTTATTTGAGTGTAAATAGGGCCTTAACAGTTTTTAACGTATATCTTGGCTTCTAGTGGTTTGATTTTAGTCATTCTTTGTTAAACAATTATTTTTAATAAATATAACACTAATTTTTTAAATAAATATGTTATTTGAGAGTAAATAGGGCCTTAACAGTTTTTAACGTATATTTTGGTTTCTAGTAGACCGATTTTAGTTGTTCTTTTTGCTAATAATTTAATTTTTATAAATCTACAGATATTAATACTAAAATTTTTAATAATTATGTTATTTGAGTGTAAATAGGGCTTTAACATTTTTAACGTATATCTTGGCTTCTAGTGGTTTGATTTTAGTCATTCTTTTTTAAACAATTATTTTTAATAAATATATTAACACTAATTTTTTAAATAAATATGTTATTTGAGAGTAAATAAGGCCTTAACAGTTTTTAACGTATATTAGAAATACAGGGCTGTTTTTAGAAATACAGGGCTGTTTTTGGAAATACAGGGCTGTTTTTAGAAATAAAGGGCTGTTTTTGGAAATACAGGGCTGTTTTTAGAAATACAGGGCTGTTTTTGAAAATACAGGGCTGTTTTTAGAAATACAGGGCTGTTTTTGGAAATACAGGGCTGTTTTTAACGCATGCGTAAGACCATCAATAGGAGTGTAAACATGGCGGATTATGAAGATATGCGCCGAGCGCCACGTACAGAGGTTGCGCTCCACGCCTTATGACATAACCTTAAACTTATATAGTTCTTACGCATGCGCGAAAAAATGACGTCAACATAACCTAGAAATTCGGACACTGTTATGATTGAAACATAACCTAAAATTTAATCGGACAAGCCCTCGCCCCACGTCCTAACAATTAGGGCTCCGGGTCCTGCGCCCCCCTGCCTAAGCCCTGCGGCCCCTTTCGTATTACAGTATAGTTATTTAAAAGATGGCAAATAACAGTGATTTTATTTAAAAAGCAGTAATTTGCCGTCTTTTAAATAATTATACTGTAATAAACTGTTTATTGATGAAAAAACAGCGAAATAATTTAAAAGACGGCAAATAACAGTGATTTTATTTAAAAAGCAGTAATTTTGCTGTCTTTTAAATAATTATACTGTAATAAACTGTTTATTAATGAAATAACAGCGATATAATTTAAAAGACGGCAAATAACAGTGTTCTTATTTAAAAAGCAGTAATTTTGCTGTCTTTTTAAATAATTATACTGTAATAAACTGTTTATTAATGAAATAACAGCGATATAATTTAAAAGACGGCAAATAACAGTGTTCTTATTTAAAAAGCAGTAATTTTGCCGTCTTTTAAATAATTATACTGTAATAAACTGTTTATTAATGAAATAACAGCAATATAGTTTAAAAGACGGCAAATAACAGTGTTCTTATTTAAAAAGCAGTAATTTTGCTGTCTTTTAAATAATTATACTGTAATAAACTGTTTATTAATGAAATAACAGCGATATAATTTAAAAGACGGCAAATAACAGTGTTCTTATTTAAAAAGCAGTAATTTTGCCGTCTTTTAAATAATTATACTGTAATAAACTGTTTATTAATGAAATAACAGCTAAATAATTTAAAAGACGGCAAATAACAGTGTTCTTATTTAAAAAGCAGTAATTTTGTTGTATTTTAAATAATTATACTGCAATACACTGTTTATTAATAAAATAACAGCGATATAATTTAAAAGACGGCAAATAACAGTGTTCTTATTTAAAAAGCAGTAATTTTGCCGTCTTTTAAATAATTATACTGTAATAAACTGTTTATTAATGAAATAACAGCTAAATAATTTAAAAGACGGCAAATAACAGTGTTCTTATTTAAAAAGCAGTAATTTTGTTGTATTTTAAATAATTATACCTACAATACACTGTTTATTAATAAAATAACAGCGATATAATTTAAAAGACGGCAAATAACAGTGATTTTATTTAAAAAGCAGTAATTTGCCGTGATACAAGGTGATATATAGGTATATTATACAGGGCCGCCAGCGGTGCTAATATTATCACAAGTAGATATGCAAATTATATACGAGGCTGTCAACGACACTAATATTACCAAGTATACCTATCGAATAGCGAAAACCGCATGGTATATTAACCCATCAAGAGTAGGTTTCTTGTTTTGACAGGTTTCAGGTTGATTGATACAGTACGAACCAAGGAGGCAAAGTATGATGTGATTTAAAAACACACAACCACACCACACCTCTCGGGGACTGACCAAGTCTCTCTGGACTTATATAATATATGTGTCTACAATTATGACGCCTGCGCAAAGTCTAAACATGAACAGGTAATTAAATATGAACAGCAAAATAAACAGCTGAACAGCCCTGTAGTTTCAAAATACAGCCCTGTATTTTCCAAATACGGCACCGTTTTTTAAAATACGGCACCGTTTTTTAAAATACGGCACCGTTTTTTAAAATACGGCACCGCTTTTAAAATACGGCACCGTATTTAAGAAAAACGGCACCGTTTTTAAAATACGGCACCGTATTTAAGAAAAACGGCACCGTTTTTAAAATACGGCACCGTTTTTTAAAATACGGCACCGTTTTTAAAATACGGCACCGTTTTTTAAAATACGGCACCGTATACGAATGGGGCCCCAGGGCTTAGGCAGGGGGCGCAGGACCCGGAGCCCTAATTGTTAGACGTGGGGCGAGGGCTTATCCGATTAAATTTTAGGTTATGTTTCAATCATAACAGTGTCCGAATTTCTAGGTTATGTTGACGTCATTTTTTTGCGCATGCGTAAGAACTATATAAGTTTAAGGTTATGTCATAAGGCGTGGAGCGCAACCTCTGTACGTGGCGCTCGGCGCATATCTTCATAATCCGCCATGTTTACACTCCTATTGATGGTCTTACGCATGCGTTAAAAAACAGCCCTGTATTTCCAAAAACAGCCCTGTATTTCCAAAAATAGCCCTGTATTTCTAAAAACAGCCCTGTATTTTCAAAAACAGCCCTGTATTTCTAAAAACAGCCCTGTATTTCCAAAAACAGCCCTTTATTTCTAAAAACAGCCCTGTATTTCCAAAAACAGCCCTGTATTTCTAAAAACAGCCCTGTATTTCTAATATACGTTAAAAACTGTTAAGGCCTTATTTACTCTCAAATAACATATTTATTTAAAAAATTAGTGTTAATATATTTATTAAAAATAATTGTTTAAAAAAGAATGACTAAAATCAAACCACTAGAAGCCAAGATATACGTTAAAAATGTTAAAGCCCTATTTACACTCAAATAACATAATTATTAAAAATTTTAGTATTAATATCTGTAGATTTATAAAAATTAAATTATTAGCAAAAAGAACAACTAAAATCGGTCTACTAGAAACCAAAATATACGTTAAAAACTGTTAAGGCCCTATTTACTCTCAAATAACATATTTATTTAAAAAATTAGTGTTATATTTATTAAAAATAATTGTTTAACAAAGAATGACTAAAATCAAACCACTAGAAGCCAAGATATACGTTAAAAACTGTTAAGGCCCTATTTACACTCAAATAACATAATTATTAAAAATTTTAGTACTAATATTTGTAGATTTATAAAAATTAAATTATTAGCAAAAAGAACAACTAAAATCGATCTACTAGAAACCAAAATATACGTTAAAAACTGTTAAGGCCCTATTTACTCTCAAATAACATATTTACTTAAAAAATTAGTGTTATATTTATTAAAAATAATTGTTTAAAAAAGAATGACTAAAATCAAACCACTAGAAGCCAAGATATACGTTAAAAACTGTTAAGGCCCTATTTACACTCAAATAACATAATTATTAAAAATTTTAGTACTAATATTTGTAGATTTATAAAAATTAAATTATTAGCAAAAAGAACAACTAAAATCGATCTACTAGAAACCAAAATATACGTTAAAAACTGTTAAGGCCCTATTTACTCTCAAATAACATATTTATTTAAAAAATTAGTGTTATATTTATTAAAAATAATTGTTTAAAAAAGAATTACTAAAATCAAACCACTAGAAGCCAAGATATACGTTAAAAACTGTTAAGGCCCTATTTACACTCAAATAACATAATTATTAAAAATTTTAGTATTAATATTTGTAGATTTATAAAAATTAAATTATTAGCAAAAAGAACAACTAAAATCGGTCTACTAGAAACCGAAATATACGTTAAAAGCCTCGGCCCCAATTATACCTCGTTTGGCGTTTTAATTATCATATCCCCAATGGCCTAGTGGTATATGGCGTTGGATTCTCACGCAGGTGGCCAGGTGTCATGGGTTCGACTCCCAGCGCCGGCGAGACTTTTTAATTTATAGGTGATGACATCTGGTACCAATTATACCTCGTTCGGTGTTTTAATTATCAAATCCCCAATGGCCTAGTGGTATATGGCGTTGGATTCTCACGCAGGTGGCCAGGTGTCATGGGTTCGACTCCCAGCGTCGGCGAGACTTTTTTAATTTATAGGTCGTTTCAATTTTAAGTTTAGGTGATGTCGTCATTGATGGTTACGAAAACAACCCCTATCTATAAAAACTACCCCTATTTATCACGTGGTTTAAAAATCATCCCCTATTTTAGGCCACGCCCTAGGATGGTCATAAAAATGCAGATCGAACCTTAAATTTCTCCTATATGAAAATACATAGTAAAAACTACCCCTATTGCCGCCATACCGGCATAGCTCTTCTACTAATATTGTCTACAAGAAAGCAAAATGTTGCAGGACAACTATGAAGATGTAAAAAATCTGTCATTTTAATTAAATGATTATCTTTTTTAATAAATAATTAAATTTAGATTTATTCATAACAGCAGGCAATTTTGTATGAAATTAGTAGATCATTCCAAAAGACATTTTTTGTCTGCCGCCAATTTACTAATTTGCCAATTTGATATTGACATTTGAGGTGAGGACGGTCAAAAATTCAGAAAAACACAAAAATCCTCCAAAAACACAAAAAAACACCAAAAAACACAAAGAGCCGGTTTTTTGCCAACCATGTTTTAGAGTAAAATTGACAGATGAAAATATCAAGATTTATTTATTATCAAGATGCTAGGCGTCATCTTGATAATAAATAAATGAGCAGGGGGATCTTGTGGAACATAATTTTAAAGCTCCCAACAAGTACTTTATAACCCTAGAATAAAAAGACCTTGACCTACTACAAAATGGCTGTAGGTACATTAAAAATTACCTAAATACCTGATTTGGATGGCCATATATCTGAAACTAATAAAGTTGGATATCCTGGTATTTCTTAAGCTTTTTTAAAAGATCTTTAAATGGTGATAATATACAAGGTAGGACAAAAAGTACAATTTTTTTTTCATTAAGCACTTTGTATACTATATTACTAATAAATAAATTATTTAAAGCAAGAAAATACCACATCAACCATATCTAACTTTATAAGTTTCGGAAATAGGGTCATCAAAATCAGATATTTAGGTATTTTTAAAGTTTCACCATTTTGTAGTAGGTGAAGGTATTGACTTTATTTTCTAGGGTTATAAATTACTTTCAATAGTTTTCAAATGATGTGCCCCAAGGCCCCCTTTTATTAAATTTTTTTCCCAAGATGGCGCCCAGCAGCTATCTTGAAGTTTTAACCTGTCAATCTCACTCTAAAATCCAGGATTTATGCAAGGTTAGTTTATATTTATGAGGTTTCGACACATCCTCAACTTTTAGGCAGTTTGAGGTCGGGGACGCAAGGAAGGGCACTCCACGAAGAAAAGTTGGCAAGACTGGGTAAAATCAAAGCAGATGATCAATCCAGTGGCGTCTAGAATTTGCGCATTTCATTTTGCATTGTTTTGGAAGTGATATTTGTTGAAAGATGTAATTCCAAATGTTTTTTATTTAAAGTAAAAGAATTTACAACTTAATAATGTTGTTGTGCTACTAATACAATAAACTGTATATCTCCAGCACTGAACAACATGGCCGAAAAATGGGAGATGTGACGTCATAACACGTCAAAGCAATATGGCCGAATGTCGCGACCCTATATAGACCGACTTTGGGATTTATGCATTAATTTTATTTCCTAAAGTTTTAATTTTGTAATTTTCTCTAAGTGGGGGGACATTAAAGAAATGCACTGTATACTACAGAAGGACATACAGTTTTTGAGGGTTGTAACTTCTGTTAAATTTTATTTGTTTTTAGGATGCCCTAAGTCATACCGGTGCCATTCTATTTCTAGAAAATAGCTATAGATTTATGCACAACGTCACTCACACAATGATAATGGATCTCTACGAAAAACGGGTATTGAAACAAGGCGCCCTTGCCTTTCCACTAAAAACGAAAAATCCTGTCACTAGTTTAACGCACAAAAAGATGTTTGAGTATTTTCACACTGACGCTGAGAACTTTCAGTTTTTACAAATGGTAAGAGAATCCTTAGATAGCACAGAAATATGTCCACTATTTGGTATAACTCAAAAAAAAAAAAAAGACTTTTATAGTAACATTAGGTACTTATTGTTGTGGTACCTTTTTTTATTTATAATAAATAAGGTAAAACTGTTATAATGATTTAGAAAAAACTTAGTAATATTGCACTAAAATAAAGGAAGAATGGATATAAATTAAGAAAACTAGGATTTTCATAAAAACATTAGGTGCTTATTTTCACACTGACGCTGAGAACTTTCAGTTTTTACAAATGGTAAGATAATCCTTCGATAGCACAGAAATATGTCTACTATTTGGTATAACTAAAAAAAAACGACTTTTATAGTAACATTAGGTACTTATTGTTGTGGTACTTTTTTTCTTTATAATAAATAAGGTAAAACTGTTATATTGATTTAGAAAAACTTTGTAATGTTTCTTGGTTTGCACTAAAATAAAGGCAGTATGGATATAAATAAAAAAAACTAGGATTTTCAAAAAACATTAGGTGCTTATGAGGTAGAGGTATATTAAAAATATTATTCTGATAATACAGAATAAAATTATTCATTAAAGCAATGAAAAAGGGAGTCTGATGTGTCAAGTATCACCAAAGTTTTTAATGCAGGCGTTCCCTCTTGATCTCTACCTGATAATGTTCAAGATACTGAAAATTAATTGAAAATATCAAGCTGGTATGAAGTGTATATTTTGATAGCAGAAATACAATTATTTTCCTTAGTTTAGAAAAAATAAAAACGGTTTTCAATAACCTAATGTTTAATATTTTGGAACTTGTTATTGAACAAAAATAAACATAACAATTTAAAAAACTAAAATATTCATAAAAACATTAAGTACTTACAAGATGGAGGTCTATCAGAGAAATAAATAATCTTCTAGTAACACAAAAAAGATTAAAGCAGTTAAAAACATTCTGAGTAGCAAAAACAAAATATAAAAGTGGCCCACCATATTCGACACGGTCTGTAGCTAGATAACCATGGGGTTTTTAAAAAAGTAAATACTGAAACATATACAGGTCGGATAAAGCCACAGTATAACATTATTTTACTCTATACAGGATGTCTCAAAAAAGTGTGACGTATCAAAGTTATATTTTTTAAATGGAACACCCTATATTTTATGACGGTTTTAGATTCTACATAAAAAAATAATTTAAGTTTGTTAATAGTACCAAGTGTCTAATTTTATTCGTTTTTGTGATATTTGATTTTTTTCAAAATGCAGGGGTGCGATTAAATTTATTTTATTTTAACAATATAAACTCCTTAAACTTTAAAATTTGTTAAAAGATTAGGAAAAGTCTGCGTTATCATACGTTAGTCATATCGAGATCATAGATTATACAGGGTGATCAAAAAATAATTTCAATTTTTAGAAAGTCAAATTGCAATATCTCTCTTATTTTAAATGGAACACCCAGTATTTTTTTACACCACATGATGACAAACCAAATGCTCTTTCAAATGGTGTATAGGTTGCCTATACCTATCTTTTATACTTTTTAAGTAAAATCCGTTTTAATTTATCTAGTTGCTTATAATGCTACTTCTAATAACACTTATTTCAGTTGAATGTGGTAATGATAAAACTTGTGTTTTTAAACAATCCTAATAATGCCTCTGGTCAGTTATGACGACATTCTGTGACCTATAACTCGTTTCTTCCATTATCCCTAATCACTGTGTGAAATATATTAAAGAAACTATTAAGGTTATCAGATGGATTTTTCCTGTAATATTTTTCAGGATTAACTCTAGACTAAAGTAAACCATTTTTCACATCCTACCAGTATTATATCATCTTGTTGTTGTAGAAGAAGGGTTTTTATTTAAAATCATTGAAATTTCTTTTAAACTGACTAAAACACTAGTAATCACAGCCAAGTTTAATTTAAATAAACATTTGGACTAAAAATTTGTAAAAACAGATTTTACTAAAAAGCAAAAAAGATAGGTATAGGCAACCTATACACCATTTGAAAGGGTATTTTATTTGTCATCATGTGACGTAAAAAATACAGTGTGTTCCATTTAAAAGAAGAGAATATGGCTATTTGATTTTCTGAAAAATTGAAATTATTTTTGATCACCCTGTACAATATTTGATCTTGATTTGACCTACGTATGATATGGCAGACTTTTTCTAGTCTTGTTACACATTTTAAAGTTTAAAGTGTTAAAAGTGTTAAAGTAAAATCAATTTAATTTTACCTCTGCATTTTCAAAAAATCAAATATCACAAAAACGAATAAAATTAGACACTTAGTACTATAAACAAACTTGAGTTATTTTTTAAAGTAGATTTTAAAACCGTCATGAAATATAGGGTGTTCCATTTAAAAAAACATAACTTTGATACGTCACAATTTTTTGAGACACCCTGTATAGACTATCAACAATCAACTAACCAGAACATCCTTAAAATTTGTATGTACTCTCTACAGGAATTATCGCATAAGCTCCATTTTTTCCATATGCTTTGATACAAAAATGGTTTAATTTAAATGTTCATATCACTTTTAATAATTCAGTTATCAAAATAATAAAAAAAGAAAAATGTTAAGAAAAGGTCTAGCTATAACTTCAGAGTTACCGTTATTATTTTCTTTTAACAATACATCCTACAGGAATTAGAAGTTAAAAAAATATGTTTTTAATCGCCTCCTATAATGTGCTTTTGAACGGAGGAATCCCATATATGATTAAATTTTACCCGTACTCATTCCTTTACTTAATTTTATTGATACATTAATAATTAAAAGAAACATGAGCAGTTAGAAAATCCCAGGGTTATGAGATAATTTTTTTTGGAAAGTATATATATTTTTTAAATAACCATTTTAATTTTTACTCACAATATTAAAGTAGTGATTCAAATTTTAGGTAAAGGCGGATGTTCTCTTTTTATAACATGAAAGAAGTGCACCAGGAAATAATGTTACCTTGGGTACAATGTGCCCTGACACAAGACTGTATTTTTCCTATAGGTGCACAATCAGCAGGCTGCAAGTTTGATAAAAAACCTTCTTATAGGTAAGATTATCAAAAAAAAAAAAAAAAAAAAAAAAAAAAAAAAAATAATCGACCCTTTTAGTATTTAATTCCTCATATTCTTAAAAAATCATATGTTTTAAAGCCAACTTATGTTGCAAAATATAATTGGTTGAAAATCTGCAATATCATTTTTTATAAATTATTTAGTGACTGTTTAAAGTTCATGGAAAATATTTTCACATTTTGAATTGTGAAAGAAACATACAAAAAATATAATTTATCGAAGTTTTTCAGTACACATTACAGTTAGAAAAACTCATGGTCACTATACAGGGTGAGTCATCGATAGAGCAAAGTAAATTTATACGAAAACGGTAAAAATTTTTAACAGGATTTTTTTAGTGATATGTAACACAAAGTATTGCATATTTCTAAAATATTTTGGTGTGTACAGGGTGCCCCAAAAAATTATAGCGAACAAAAAATTGATTTCTTAAACGGAACGCCCTATATTTTATTACATATTTTGAGTCTACATAAAATTCTTAGCATCTTGGCTATTCATATTCCTATACCTAAAGTTAATAGTTTGGGAGTTATAAACAATTGAAAATCGGAATTTTTTATCTTTGACCATTTACTGAGCAAAAACAGTTCAAGATGCAGCAAATGGCTTTCACTTTCCTATCTTAACTTTTTAAGGGCTTTCTAATGGTAGCAAAAAGTGAAGGTTAACTGAAGGTTAAAAATTCACCTTTTTCAACCTTCAATTGACCTTCATTTTTTATTACCATTGGGTGGCCCTTAAAAAGTTAAGATAGGAAAGTGAAAGCCATTTTGCTGCATCTTGAACTGTTTTTGCTCAGTAATGGTCAAAGATAAAAATTCCGTAAGCTATAGGTGGGTATAGGGGTCAAATTCTAGAAGAAACTAATTTTCTTATTGCCGACGTTTCGATTTATTTTTAAATCATCCATCAGGGCTCAAGAATGATGATTTAAAAATAAATCAGAAACGTCGGCAATAAGAAAGTTAGTTTCTTCTAGAATTTGACCCCTATACCCACCATACAACTACTTAGCAGTTTTAAGAACTGGGTCACTAACTACTCTCAGATAAAAATTCCGATTTTCAATTGTTTATAACTCCCAAACTATTAACTTTAGGTATAGGAATATGAATAGCCAAGATGCTAAGAATTTTATGTACAGACTCAAAAGATGTAATAAAATATAGGGTGTTCCGTTTAAAAAATCAATTTTTTGTTTGCTATAATTTTTGGGCACCCTGTACACACCAAACTATTTTAGAAATATGCAATACTTTGTGTTACATATCACTAAAAAAATCTTGTTAAAATTTTTTACCGTTTTCGTATAAATCTACTTTGCTCTATCGATGACTCACCCTGTACAGAGTGCCAGGAATATGTGGGCAACCTCTCGAATTCATTATAAACCACAAGTCCCTCTTTACAGAGATATGTGCCCTTAAAGGACGCCACTGAAAATCGGTTTTTCTTGAATAATCTTTTATTACCATATTGGGACCCCTTAAAATGGTATCCTTGTCAAACATTTGGCTTCGTTCTTTTGCCAGGGCGGTCCAACCCTTACACAATAGTACTAATTATTTTTCACACCCCTTATAGTAAAGAAATAAAAATAGCATTTTTAAATAGCTTAAATCCTTGGCTAAAAAAAGGTACTCCTGTCTGATATAGAATATATAAATTTTTTTATCTTTGGACAAACCACGAAGGCTAAAAGCCTAAATAATAACGCACCGTGGGTATCTTAAGCGAGGTAAGAGGGAGTTTGTTGACACGGGACTTAAATACTTGAAGATTTTGGGGAAGGAAAACCTCCGCGGGCAGCAGGTTCCACGTTCTAGAAACTCTAGGCATAAAAGAACGAAGAAAGTGGCAAGTTCG
Source organism: Listronotus bonariensis (assembly GCA_014170235.1). Taxonomy (NCBI): domain Eukaryota; kingdom Metazoa; phylum Arthropoda; class Insecta; order Coleoptera; family Curculionidae; genus Listronotus; species Listronotus bonariensis. The sequence continues at coordinate 61,138 of JACEGR010002096.1, read as the reverse complement.
GGGCCTGTCCAGTTGGACCGTATAGGGATGCATACTCGCGGCATTTCGAGTTTCTCTGTTGGGAACCGTGAGTGGAGGAACTATATTGGACAATTCTTCAGAGCAGAAGCCATGGAAGTACCTATAAAAAGTGATAAATCCCCCACAGCTCGACGATGGGTAAGAGAGGGAAGCCTTTCTGTAAGTGAAGGATCATTAATGAGACGAATAGCTCTTTCTTTGAATGAAATCAAGTATGCTTAGGGTTGCCCATATAAATAGGGTTGTATTTCATAATTTTCTTTGACGGTTTAACATAGACTCCCTCTTATTTTATGCATTCTCTAGATTTAATTATTTAATATTATGAGACCCTCCAAATGCTGCAACATTACTTTTTAGTGTCTTAAAAATAAAAAATATATATACAGGATGATTCAAAAAACGATCACGAAACTTAAGGGGGTGATTCTACTTGACAAAATAAGGGTAGAGCTTCATATATTTTTTTCAAAATGTCATTCGTTTTCGAGTTACAAGCCGTCAAAGTTCAATTTTTATTTTGGTTTTTTCGCCATATTTTTTAACCAATATTTGGCACACAAATCGAGCTTTGCAGATTGTAAAATTTTAAGAAAAAAGTACTTTTTTTAAATACCACCAGAGGGCACTTAACCTAAAACTTAAAATTTATTTACATCATAACTTTTTTATTTTGACAGATATCGCAAAGCTGGGGGCGCCAATTTATGGACAATCAAAAACTTCAAAAATAAGGTACTCTTTATTAAAGTCGATAAACCTCACCGTTTAGGCACCAATAGATATCAAAGTTTTCATCAATTTCAATCAAATTACCTACATACATACAGGGTGTCCAGTTACTCAACCGATAAAGTTAATCAAACGATTCTACAACAAAAAATAAGAAATAACTTCATATAAACATATGTCCTAAACGTCTTATTTTTTGAACTACGGGTGTGTGTAAAAAGTTATGATGTAAATAAATTTTAAGTTTTAGGTAAAGTGTCCTCTGGCGGTATTTAAAAAAGTACTTTTGTCTTAAAACTTTAGAATCTGCAAAGCTCGATTTGTGTGCCAAATATCAACTGGATTGGTTAAAAAATAAATGCAATATGGCGAAAAACCAAAATAAAAATTGAACTTTGACAGCTTGTAACTCGAAAACGAATGACATTTAAAAAAATTATATGAAGCTCTTACCCTTATTTTGTCAAGTAAAATCACCCCCTTAAGTTTCGTGATCGATTTTTGAATCACCCTGTATATTTTAAGTATTTTTAGTACCATTTGTAACAGAATAGCCTAATGTTTTTAGATGTCCTTATTCAACACAACCTTGTTTTTGGCGAAAAAGCTTTAATTTATCAACATCTAATAAGAGTACCTTTTTTTTAGCCAAGGATTTTACACTACCCAAAAATACTTATCTCATTTCTTTATTATACAGGGTGTAAAAATAATTAACACCATTGTGTAAGGGTTAGTCCGCCCCTCTCGAACTAATGAAGGCAAATGTTAGTATAGTGAGAACATTTTAAAAGCGCAAATTCGGTACCCTTTAAAAATAATACAAAAAACATTAAAAAAGGCCGCCTGGTATCCTTTACAGCGACGCGCCGATACACTATGGGATAGAAATCCATTATTTTGGTCAAAAAGCAACTTTGAAATTTTAATGGCTCATGCTGTGTATTTGAAAGTAGATACTCCAAACTACATGTACGCAAAATTATAAAAGGATATGACGACTTCTATTGGGAGTATTAAGAAACTTGAAGATGTATTTTAAGTAAACATAAATATACAACACTTAATCTACTAAGTTTATACTAAAAAAAGTAAAAGAGTTTAAATAATAAGAGCTATTGTTGCGTTTCCGATGCAGTCTCGCGAAGTCTCGGTACTTTTGTCAAAGATTTTTTTACCTTTTTCTTTATCAGTTTTTGTACTTACAATTGCCTTGCTACTTTTTGCTACTTCTGAGTGTAAGGACAGATACAAGATTTTTATAATTTACAAGGTTTTCCATTTTAAAAATTAATATGATTTGTCCTACACGGTATATCTTAAAAGATAAAAGCATTCTGATGAAAGATATGGATTCTACAGAACAAAACAGTGTTTTTTATTTACTTTATATGTTAAAAAATAAAGAAAGTTGGGATTTGGATGGTCATATTTCCGAAACTAATTGAGATAGACACATCAAATGTAGTAGTTTTTTAAAGCTTTTTACAAGATTTTTTTGTGGTGATATAATATTTAAGGTATTCTATTTAAAAAATCATACCTATTGTCGTACCCTGTATATCATATGAGATAATAATCATCGGATTACTGATTAGAATACTACCGAATTAACCAAACAAGCTTATATTTTAGTTTATTTTGTACAATAAAAATTAATAATGTTAAGGGGGTGTAAATTTATAATAACATATAATAAGTTTTAGGTTTCCAAAACCATTTGTAATAATGCATAATATTTTTTTCCATATTTTTCCAGTAAAAAGCACCTCATTTTAAGTTATATTGGTAAGTTTTAGAATTTTGCCCAAAAAAATTAATTTCTATCCCATAGTGCGATAGCCAGCTGCATCAACCGGCATATCATAAAAGAAATATAGGAAAGACGGCAGCGATGACAAGCATGCCGATTTATTTGCTTTAAACTTTTTGTGATTTTTTTGCTTATCAAAGAGCACCGAATTTACATTTTTAAACTGTTCCTTCTATACTATAAAAGTTATTCAAGAAAAACCGATTTCCAGCGGCGTCCTTTAAGGGCACATATCTCTGTAAAGAGGGACTATTTGGAAAAAAAATTATAGGAACTTGTCTCATTATTTTCATGTGTTCTATATGAATCCGAGAGATTGCCTACATATTCTTAGACACCCTGTATATAGGTTGCATTTATTTTCAGATATTCTGGATGCCATAGTTACGACGCTTCAGCTCTAAACATAGTGTTTGGGCTGCGATTTAAATTTATAAGCAATGAGTACACTTTCAGACGACCCGTCAATTTCTTCGTTCAAGTTCCTCTACGTAAGGCTGACGCCATTTTGAAGGAACTCGAACAGAACGCCACGACCGACGGACACCTTCAAATAGTCCTAGTGAGTTAAAATTCAAAAACAGTAACCAAAAAAGAAATTGTGTGATACTTAGCGGTAAAATCGTAGTGATAGTAGTATAAAAGTGATTTTTGTAAGTCTGATAGTCTACGTTTCGAATAGGGAGCGATAAGCACCCATCTGTATACCAGATAAAAACTGTTTTATATTAAATACATACCGGGTGCCAGGGGCGGTCATATCGACTTTCTTAGGGGGGCTATGGGCCGAGGAGAAGTGTGTGAGGTGGCAAAAACAAAACTTTTTAAAGGAGGTTCAAATTTTTTAAAGAGCAAAGAAAAAAGTTCTCTAACCTCTTTTATTGTTTTTACCTTTCATTCTTTTTATAAAATTACACAAAACCTCCTTCCCACGTATTTGAAAAGGTCCTCACTCTTCCATTATCAGCCTCACCCCTCGGACCAACCTTGGAGGGGAATTATACAGGGGCGACGATTTTATTTTCATTTAATGTATACATTTTTAACACTGTTGAGAAATTCGACATTTTGCTTTGACCGCTTAATTCCTTCAAAGGGTATACGTTATTTAAATCGATATCTCGAACCGTTTTTCATAAAATCGCGTTTTAAGTCCAGACATACCAGCATTTTGTAACTAATAAAAATTCAGTTTTTTTCAGAAAGTCTATAAAATATGGTAAAATTCCTAAAAACAGTTTCTAATTGTATTATGAAGGTTATGGGGCTCACAAACACCGTTTTAAATCATTTTAATAACATACAAAATGCTTGTATGTCTGGATTTAAAACGCGATTTTATGAAAAACGGTCCAAGATATCGATGCAAATTTTGTACAAAAATGATGAAGGAATTAAACGGTCAAAGCAAAATGTCGAATTTGTCACCAGTGTTAAAAAAGCATACATTCAATTAAAAATTGTCGCACCCTGTATAATTTCGGCTTACTAAACAGCAGTTTACCTATGGAAAGAAGCATTACTATGAGGTTATTTAGTAGCCCATATATCGTTGGTAATGTGGCAACAGTTCAAAAGTTATAATGAAAATAAGTTTTTTCTATACCAACCTTAAAAGTCAATATCTCTCTAACGAAGCGCGATAGAACTTTTTTATATGAAGTACTCATTATTTTGACTCACTCTATCACCCCTATCATTTTTAAACTCACCTTTCCGGGCACCCTCTATATTATGTTTAAATAATACAAAATATTAATAATTTTTTTATCTTTTGACATCCCACGAAGGCATATGCCTAAATACCAGAGTACCGTGGGTGTCGGGTTATTAGATGCTTAACCCATCGTTCCCCTGTTCCGTCAACGTTGTCCAAACACTGAAACATGCAGTTATGCATTTCACAGCACCTTTTAGACAACGCGTCTCCCACCCTGGGAATCGAGACCGGCGACCTCTGCCTTCGAAGATTAAAGCTCTGTCCACTGCGCCACGGGGAGTTATATATTAGGTTTGTCACGTAGAGTAAAAAAATGCCACTATACAGGGTGTACCAAAAATTTTGAGGTTATTTTTTTAAATTTAAATATAGCTTTGACCATAATTTTTTAGGTAACCCTGTAACAATACCTATCTTATATAAAATAGTTTTTATCTGGCAAACAGTTGGGTGTAGATCGCTTCCTATTCGGATCTTAGACTTAGATGGGGAACTTGGCTTTATAATTAAATTTAGATTTTTATTTGCCTTTGGTTTCAGTAAAACATATATTACGCACATATAGAAAGAAATATTGATCTTATAAAATTGTAATGATAATAACAATGGATGCATAAAACCAATTATGATGACGCGTTTATTTTATTTATTTATGTTTTTTACTGAGGTACTATTGTGCCTTATACATGTCTAAAAATTTTAGTTCTTAAATTTTATTAGTTTTTTTAGCTACCTTTGGAAAATAACAATAATCTTTTATGTTTACCACTTTTAACCTATGTACCAAGTTTCCCAAATAAGGACTGTATAGATATAAGATTTTCCAAATTATACATATAGGTAAAACTTTTGCTATGACGTAAACCTATTTCTAAGTATAGGTGTAATAAAATTTACCAAAAACCATTTGGGCATCCTAAAATTTGGCTGTCGAATTAGGCATTAAGTATCTATTTTATACAGAGTGATCCAAAACCTATTTTTAAAAAATTAACGGGATTTTGAAAATGAAGTATTTAAAATCAAAAAGGTTTCAATAAAAGCGATTTTATATATCTTTTATTTAAGTTTAAAATATTTTTGTTTCTATATTAGATGAACCTAGAAGCTTAAGTTTTTACGCATAGTTTTGAATCACCCTGTATATTTTGTCATTTACGTAGGTATTTTTAAGATTCTTTTTATTTTGTTGTAGGTTGAGTTAAAAGTCTATAACCAAACTCAAAAAGTCTTGATTAAGTTTGGTTATATATTTCTATCTTGTATATTTGTATCCTATTTTATTTTTTGTAAATATTTATTTTACATTTTATTTTTGTATACTTTTGGCTAACATTATACACATTTTTTTTTCTTATTATAGTATTTTCTATATTAACAAAAAAAAAGTATACCGGGTGTTGCTCCGTCGAGCGGGACATAGGGAATCCCATGTAAATTTTGAAGTAGTCAAATATTGGCTCCCTTAATTATTTTAGAAAAAAATGCTATTAGGATTTATTGAAGAGCACAATAAGTTCCACCCAAAATGAAAATTTGATCATTTTTCAACTAACCAGTAAAGAGTAAACTGCTTAAATACTTCTGCAACTTAGTATCTCATTGCATGTACTCTAGAAATCAATAATACATACACCATATCAATTTATCAGTGACAATTTAAAACATTAATTTATAATGTCATTGCCAAAGCTGAACAATTTTATACGGAAATTTCAAAACAAATCCACGCATTCCATTTTAGTTTACAGCTAATTCCAACACATGCACTCACACTTAGGCAAGACAATAAAACAAATTTGTCTACATTTAGAAATCAATTTATAACGAAAATATCAGGATTTAATCAAATGCTCAAATATTCCTCCATTAACTGCCAGACAATAACCCAAACGATTATAATACTCATTTCTTACGTTGGCTAGTTAGTACATCGATATTCTGGCACATTCAGCGGAAATAACATTTCCTAGCTGGTGGATATTGTGGTGTGGTCTTGTCTAGTAAGGTCCTCCAGTTGTCTCGTGCTAATGTTTTCTTCGGCCTCCTCTACACAAAGTATCACGTCTAAATCCCTCTCGTTTTGTACAATTTGTCTCTGATTTTCCCGTCGATTTTCTTCACATTTGCAATAATTGATTACTGTGCCTGTAGTTTCAAATTTTTTATCGTCCGTTCTATTGTCGATTTACTTGGTATTGGCCTATTGGGAAAATGGGCTGCAAACATGTCCGCTACTCTTCGATAACTATTTCCCTGATAAAACCATTTCATAATAGTGATTTTTTCTTGATTTGAGTAGTTCATTATTTAAAAATGATGTGACATTGATCTGACAACTCGAGAGTAAGAGGTTAAATAAATTTTCTGGTATTATATTATAAACTTCTAATAATATAGGAAGCGTAAGAAGATAGGAGATTCGTAACTTATTTTATCATTTATCTCTTAGCTGGCGGACTGAGAAGAGCTGAAATTTGTACACTGGGTACAACTTTTCGTGCTATTTAAAAATCCTAATAATATTTTCTTCTAAAATAATTAGGGAAGCCAATATTGGACCGCTTCAAAATTTACATGGGATTCCCTATGTCCCGCTCGACGGAGCAACACCCGGTATGGTATTCCTATTTATTTAGAACTGATTTTGTCAGTCTTAAATAGTTTGGAAATGATTGTACTAGAACAAAAGTAAATATTTCAGTACTTAGTTACTTTGCATTATTTTTAAAATTTCTTAGCAAAAAAAAAAGCTTGGTCTTACACAAGTAAGGTGAATCCGATATTGATGAAGCAGTCTAAAGAAAACCATACGTTTTTATGCTAATGCTTGGTGTCTCTAAAAGGTATCTGAAGCTAAAGTATTACGATTTAAATAACAATCAGAGCTTAGGCTATCTTAACGGGATTCTTATTACTTAATAAACACAACGGTCAATTCTCATTACATTAATTTAAGATTTAACTAATGCCGGCTTTGCACGTGTCAAGTAGCTTAAGCAAGTTACTCAAGAATAAAAATGTCTTAAGCGGGCTACTAAAAATCGACTTTTCAGTTTTAATGTATCTTATCAACTCAACATATTTTGGTAGCTTTATACAGGGTGATTTAAAAATCGATCACGAAACTTAAGGGGTTGATTCTACTTGAGAAAATAAGGGTAGAGCTTCATATAATTTTTTTTCAAAATGTCATTCGTTTTCGAGTTACAAGCCGTCAAAGTTCAATTTTTATTTTGGTTTTTTCGCTATATTGCATTTATTTTTTAACCAATCCAGTTGATATTTGGCACACAAAACGAGCTTTGCAGATTCTAAAATTTTAAGACAAAAGTACTTTTTTAAATACCGCCAGAGGACAGTTTACCTAAAACTTAAAATTTATTTACATCTCAACTTTTGTACAATTCACCTTTTAAAACCCCGTTTTTTTACGTATTTTACATTATTTTTGCATTAAATTGCATAGCTATACTTTGAATCATTTTAATCCCAGTGTGCCATGAAGCCCTATGTGTATGTATGGTTGCCGGATTATCAAAGTAAAGCCACGCTATTTAATGCAAAATAATGTAAAAAGCGTAGAAAAACAGGGTTTTAAAAGGTGAAAATCAAATATTGAAGAAGGGGAAATATAGTAAAAATAAGCTTAGTTCAAATTTAAACTTTGATGATGAATATCTCGAGAACGAAACGTTTCCGCCAAAAAATCTTTCAGATTCATGATCAACGCCCCAAAAAACCTCCGTATACCAAGTTTCGTTAAAATCGGAGTTGCCGCAGGTTTCTAGAAAATTACCAAATATTGTTACAGACTTTCAAAAAATGTGTTTAGATTATAGAATTTTAGAGATTGAGGATCATTTAATTTAGTTTGTTAATTTATTTAAATAATTTACTTTAATTTTTCCAAGTTCTTTCATCACTTTCGAAGGTTTCCGAAAACGCCCGAATTATCCATTAAGAACTTTTATGCCATCCTGTACTATGGAATTTTCACGATATTTCTCGAATATTCTAGATCATTCTTTACTCTTCCACCATACTATAAAGGGCGACGGGAAACCTCCGATCAGTTAGTATAGATTCGACTTTTGTGGTGTAAACTTCGAGACATTGACAAGTTAAGATTTTGTCGTTGTAACCATAGTTACGTTACATTGTTAATAAAGGTATAAAAACGAAGGCACGTGATTTTATACGAGGTGTTTTGGAACAATATTTAAAAAATAGAATTTTTAAAAACCGTTGGTATTAGTTTCAACCCATAAGCTACCAAAATATGTTGATAGATACATTAAAATCAAAACTTTTAGACTACTGTGGTAGGCACACTCCTACCCTGGGAGAAAACATCCTAAAATTTATTCTCTAAGATTATGATTGACCAATTATTTTTACAAGATGCAAGACATGTTTTCCTAACGCAATTTTTCAACATTTTTTAGAAGACAAAAACAATTGTCGAAATATTTATTAATTAATACACTTAGTTTGTTGTAAGTATCATTTTGTACGTAAAAAAAAATTAGTTCCATTTCCAAAATATTCGTGATAAAAAAACATTCTATTGTAAAAATAGTTACATAAAACATAAGATGTAAATAAAACAATTTTAACTGTAGCAATGGAAAGGTATGGAGTACCAAAGTCAATTTCAGGATAATGGATAGCAGACATGTTACCCATTTTAGTATTCCTAGAAAGTTTGTTTTTGAGAAGAAAACATTTTTAGTGTAACTTACATTTTATGTGTGTTTAGGTTTTATTAGTTAGAGATGAAAATTCTTTATACAATGTAAGTCGTATTAAAATTATCGATTGCAAAAAAAAGGATTATGTTCTCAAAATATCGTAATTGCTTAAAACGGCCCACAGTCCATGCAACTCGTTGTACGACAGGTTGTATATACAGTACTACAGACAATTTTTTCAGACATATCCAATCTGAACATCAATCAGTTGTAGAGATTTGAAGTAATTTTTTTATTGTCATTTGGGTAAATAATACAATTTTATTTGTTTAAAGTTTTTATTTTTGCACCGACTACAAGAAATTATAGCGTCAGTACCAATTTTCTATGAAAAAGTTGAGAAAGAAAAAGAAAATGGTGATAAAGTTGGTTATTACAACGACGAATATACACTTACATGAATTTGCTACAAAAATTATGTAGTAACAAACCTTGGAATTAAACTAAATTTGTTTCTAAAAGTCAACACAAAACACGGATGCGCACACACATTAAGGTCTGGTCATACATAACCACAACGAGCCCGCAGCCGTGCGTCTCGCTGGTGAAATGTAGGGGGATGCGGTGCAGAAAGTTTTGTATTTAATTAAATTTCAGTAATATGAGTCTGTTATATTAAGTTTTAAATTACACCTACTCGTAAAATTAACCTTCACACATAAAGTAACACAGTTTTACCTACACTTCACTGAAAGTTTGGATAAAAAGCAACAGAGATAAGTAGGAAAATCTGTTTTATTTAAATAAGGAGATATACATACATAAAACAATAGACGCAGCTTGACAAAAATGCTTTTTATGTTTTACCTATGTATTATTGATCTGTAATACCTTAGAAACGGAATATGTTATGGTAGCAATAATACCTGTTATCACAGCTAGGGCATTATAAGCGGGCATTATCATAATGCCCTAATGCGCTAATATGGAAATTTTATTGCTTATCCAATTTTATTTCTCTCACAATAAAGATCAAGTTTATACAAAAAATAATTTTTCTTTAAACAATACTAAAAATTAAACTTTATTTCCAAAATAAAAATTACAATTTTGAAATGTCCCGGAAAATGTAGCTGATCTCACTATAGAATGGTCGGTGTTTTTTGTGATGGTAGCAGCGGTGGTAGCACTAACGCTATTTTGTATAGAAGAACAGTCCATTAAAGAATTTTCAATAGTCGATACGGAATTAACCTCGGAATTAACTGAATTGGCAATCATATTGGCTACTTTGTTTTTGGATGAAATACTTTCTTCTATATATCCTTCAGCTACTGAAGAGCTTTTCCATTTCCCATGTTGTTTTAGCGTTTCAAACGAAGCACCTGCCTCAACAAGTAAAGTTGACGATGTGCGACGCAAACAGTGGCCGGTGTAAGCTTCTGCATTATCTAATTTCAAAAATTTTGCGATCAATGTTGGGACGCTTCCTATGGTATTTTTTCCAATGTGTTGTACTGTACATCGACCCTTTCTATAGGTAAGAATGAATCTTCGCTCCTTTATTCCAGCTGGTCTTAATGTTGTGTACTTTTTTATTAAATTTAAAGCGCCTAAATCTTCTTCAATGATAGTAAAACTTTTTGAAGTTGAAGTTTTAGTTTCTGGTACCTTTATAACCAAGACTGTTCCTCTATCTTCAATGTCATCAATAGTCATTTTGACCAACTCATCTCGTCTTAAACCTCCAAAAACACCCATTACCAATATGACTTTGTGTACCAAGTAGATCATCAGGAGCCTTTTTAATAAATTTTAATATTTGTTCTCCTTCCAAAACTTTAGACTTCTTCGGGACGTATCCTTTTGACTTAACTTTTAAAAAAGATATGAGACGATGGTATTGCGAAATATCTATATTTTTATAGACCATCAACGTAGACCTTAGGGTGGAATACTTGGTCCAGAGAGAGTTCGAACTGTATTTTTCCGACTAAAAATAATAAAGTTTGTTAAACATATGTATTAAAATAAAATCAATAACTTACCAGTTCCTGAAAATATGCCATTAAAACGGTTTCGGTTATTTGAAGAATTGCGTTCGCATCTTTCCAAATACCAAATATGCCGTACTCCCGATCTATACTGTTGCCTTGATTTAACTGGCAAAGATTTTCGGTCGCTTTTATGGCCTTTTCTCTTATATTTTTGTGGAATTTCTTCCATTTTGAGCAAATCGTTAAATAAAAAATGCCAACTGACTAACTGATAGAAACATCAAAGTCAAACTTAACACCAGTCATTATCTACTTACGTATACAGGTACAGGTGCAACTTATTTTTTATATTGCAAATAAATAATGTAATTAGTCATTGAAAAACTCTTTTATGGGTAAAACATAAAGCATTGTATGCACCACGGGCTTTACTGGACTATAATGCCCATCAGGTCGAAATCGACCTTCAGGGCATTATAGTCCTAGTAACGCCCTTGATACATATGTAAATAGCTATTATATTTTTGAGAGCATGAAAGGTGCTTTTGAATTTTTCCAAATTAATTTGCCCCACTTTTCTCTATCATTGTGAATCCGGGCTCGGTGCGGCCTTGGTGCGGTTATGTGTGGCCGGACCTTTATGCAGTAGGTCGTGCAACAAATTTTTAGCTGGCCAAACTTTCATGCGATCGAACCGTGTCGTAGAACTTGTTGAAAGACAACTTCACAGATTATGCGATTATCGTTTCGACGATCGATTCTACTTAGGTTGTACAATTTGTCGTACCACCAGCTGCATAGTCTGTGGGCCGTTAAAAAAGTTTTTTTGAATTTTTAAAAATATTTATTAGTTTTTTTATATTTGAAATGTTAGAAGGTATAATCACCCAAAATCCTACTTTTTTTAGAAATATTTTCAAGCTAGCAGAAATAACATTTAACAGTGAAAGTTAAAACAGCTAGAATTGTTATATAGAGTTAGTTGTATGTAGAATCTAGTAATAAAACGAAAATTTTCGCCAATGTTATCGTGACGTTATTAATTTATTAGTTTTGTTTTCTTTTTCTTTTATTGAAATAATTTATTCTATTGAACACTTAGAATTCGATGTACTATTGTGATTTTTAAAATTATCACAAAAAGGTTTTCTTTGCGTTCAACTTTATACTGGTTACTAGTGATGTAGCGAATGTTCGCATTCGCAAAGAAACGATGCGAATGTTAAGCCTAGTTCATAAGCTTGCGAAATGCGATTTGCGAATCGTTTTCTGATTGGTTAATTTGTAACGAAACATTCGAAAGTCGTTACAAATTGACCAATCAGAACAAGTTTCGCAAATCGCATTTCGTAAGCTTATGAACTAAGCTTTAAGCGAATGTTTTTGACAAACTAAAAGGAAATTATATATGGATTTGATAGATATGGAATTACAATAAAACTAATAAGATTTATAATTTTCATTTACTTATAAAATTTAAACAACAAATTTTTATTAAACAGTTAACTAAATTAGTAATACTGTCTATCTTGTTCTTGTTAATCCAATTAAAATGAAGGAAAAATCACAGATAGACAAAAAATATAATTTTTATCCTTATTAAAATAAATAATTCCTTTCCAAATAATAATATACAGGTGATTCAAAAATCGATCACGAAACTTAAGGGGGTGATTCTACTTAACAGAATAAGGCTAGAGCTCCATATAATTTTTTTTCAAAATATCATTCGTTTTCGAAGCCGTCAAAGTTTAATTTTTATTTTGGTTTTCGCAATATTGCATTTATTTTTTAACCAATTCAGTTGATATTTGGCACACAAATCGAGCTTTGCAGATTCTAAAATTTTTAGACAAAAGTACTTTTTTAAATACCGCCAGAGGGCATAACCTAAAACTTCAAATTTATTTACATCATAGCTTTTTATTTTGACAGGTATCGCAAAGCTGAGGGCGCCATTTTATAGACAATCAAAAACTTAAAAAATAAGGTACTCTTTATTAAAGTCGATAAACTTCACCGTTTAGGCACCAGTAGACATCAAAGTTTATAGCAGTGTCAATCATATTTCCTACATACATACATACAGGGTGTCCAGTAACTCAACCGAGAAAAATAAATATGGATGAATGCAGCGAAAATCACAATAACCCCTACGTGGGCACTGCGCAGTACACTTGTGGGCATGCGCAATAAACATTTACTGACTAACCGAAAACAAACAACAGGACCGGGTTTAACATTTTGTATATGATTCATTTATAAAGAAAATATACCAAGTAATTTTGGGGTATACATATTTAAATATTTTATTTTAAGTCTGTATTCGTCTTTCATAGCAGTCCCTAAAAAGTAAACCGGTTTTATATTGGGGACTATTTTTTGTTGTATATTTTTTTATTTTTCGGTCGTATCGCCGATTTTATTAAGATTTAGCAAACGAGAGTGCTTAGAAGCACTGATCTCAATTTAAATTCCATTTTATTGCTAAAACACCTTCTTTTTGATTCATGAGGACCCACTTTTACTTAACCTCAAACCTGCACGGAATTTTTTCGCATTATTATCTTCCTTCTTAACACTACCTTGACACAACAAAACTGAATGGTTGGTATTTTATCATAAAAGCAATTACTTTTGGTGTAACTTGTTTGAGGAATAAATCTCAATTCATAAACTGATATTTCGCTCCCGTTGACGTAGCAGTTGTCGTTCAGTTAAATTTGGCGTGTAATGCCATTGAAATTGCTAATTTTTGTGGTTAGGCCAAACTGACCTCATATTTGTTATTGAAACCACAAAAAAAAACGTGAAATACAAATATTAAAATTGGTAAAGGACCCAGTAATTAATTATTGATTTAATTTGCCTACAAATGCCAACTTGAAATAAACTTGATAATGTAATAATCTTAAACTAGGCTTAAAGCGCAATGGAATCGCTTGGACTATTTAATTTTATTCAAAACATTCCACAGAAAGATACCTATGTTCCTTTTTAACATACGAGCAATAAGCAATCTACAAGATATTATATGGTATAAATTGTCCTCAATATCACGAAGCGGCGTATCTTTTTTGTTTAAATTTCACAAGGGTGCTTTTTAGGTATTTTTGTACTACTCTTTTCTTAGTAAAATGAAATAGGCTTAGTATTATATTTCTATAACTTTTAAAGATATCAGAATCTAACATATGCCAATTTGTAATATTAAGAAGCAACTTTTGTTAAGCAATTACATCAGCTCTAGTCAATTTTCCTACTTTTTGAGATACGCCACTTCGTGATATTGCCGACGAAATTGCTTATGGCTACGTATTATAACTTGAAAATATGTCAAATTATTTTAATTAAACTGCCATATTTTATTTTGTGTGATTATAAATGCATCAGTCCAATGCTAATACAGGGTGTCCGACTATATTTTAACCCATTCTCACCGCGAATAATTTTAGAAGAAATAAAATTATCAAAATGCGGTTTTCACGAAAAGCCTTAGATTTTTTTTTAAGTTTCTTTTTATATCCTTGCCATTTGGTTGTGGCATTTATTTCTTACGAAAACGGCCAATTTTCGTATACAGGGCAAGTTTGTTATTTTAAATGGACCGCCATGTATATTTTCTATAATCGTTAAATACAATTTTTCCTGTTTAAAAAAAAAATAACCCCAACCATAACTATTTCGAAAATAAACGGCTTTATTGATCTCTACAAAATTGACTGCATGGCAGCAATAAAGAGTAGTTATTTGAAACAGAAAATTTGCTACTTACTCATTATTTAGTTTTAACGCGAAATCTTCTGTAACTCTCTTTCAATAGCGGTTTCGATGGCTTCGTATCGTTACCTAGGAAGTAGGCATTTTAAAGATTTGATTTAAAAAAATAAATAACATAACAAATACGGGATGAGGGAATAACAGGAGATTTTGCGCAGGAAATGATGACGTCGGTGGCCTCTTTACTAAACGCGCGGATCCTACATCATTTGTTGTTGCTTTACTGGCCGATATACCTTTAGCTATTGCTTATACAGTATATGTAGCAGATTATAACTACTATTTTCAAGTAATCATTTTTTCACAAAAAAAATTATACCTGAAATGTGACGATATTTTACGAGCGCTTTATTGAAAAGTCAACATTTGCATTCTCATTCGTATACGCGAATGTTGGAGATGAATATTCGCACATTCACGAATGTGAAAATTCTAACATTCGTTACATCCAACGAATTCATGGTTACATCACTACTAGTTAAACAGTTTTACATTATTTATACATACGTATAAGAAATTAAATATTTTTTTTTAAATAGAGAATTATTGCAAGTTGCCTTATTAAGCTCGGGAATTATTAATACCGGCCTTATTTAAATAATGCTTGTATCCATAATTTAGAGTTATTGCAAATCATGTTAACAGTACCATTAACCTAAAGAAAAGGGGGAAAAATTTAGTAGTTTTTCTTTATTGTTTTGTGTTGTAGGGTTTTGTTTTACACAATTACAGAAATACATTTGAAAAAGCAAGGTTTTAAGGATTTTAACTTCTAAAAACTTTTCGATTTTGTGCTCGGCAGCCGTTCGGTTTACACGACCAGATCCGAAGTTAAAATAAGACCAAAATAAGGCACGACCTAAAACCGACAACAAAGCCGGGCACTATACTTATTAAGGAAGTCCTTATCCTACCATGCATCTGCGCAAGCTCAGATGTCAAAATACGGCCGGTATTATTAGTGCCTGGCCTTATTTTACTGTGCAATAATTCTCTATTCATTAAAATTTGGTCTTTAAAAATTAAAGTTATTTGGAGGACTGTTCATGTTTTATGATCAGTTGTTAGAATGATAAAATTGTTTGTTGTGATAGATATATTTATTATTCTAAAAGTTAAATAATTTTAGTATTTTCTGTAATTATCCTAGCTTTGGGCAATAAAAATCATTATTATTAAAATTCCCTGAGATTAAATTTATAGTAAGAACATTTTAAAAACGCAAATTCGGTACCCTTTGAAAATAATACAAAAAACATAAAAAAGGCCGCCTGCAATCGGACTATTTAATACAAAGTCGCCGCTATCCTTTACATCTCATTTCTTTATTATACAGTTATATAGTAAAAATAATTAACACCATTGTGTAAGGGTTAGTCCGCCCCTCTCGAACTAATGAAGGTAAATGTTAGTATAGTGAGAACATTTTAAAAGCGCAAATTCGATACCCTTTAAAAATAATACAAAAAAACATTAAAAAAGGCCGCCTGGTATCCTTTACAGCGACGCGCCAATACACTATGGGATAGAAATCTATTATTTTGGCCAAAAAGCAACTTTGAAATTTTAATGGCTCATGCTGTGTATTTCAAAGTAGATACTCCAAACTACATGTACGCAGAATTATAAAAGGATATGACGACTTCTATTGGGGTACTAAGAAACTTGAAAATGTATTTTAAGTAAACATAAATATACAACATTTAATCTAATTAGTTTATTATTAGCCTTGTTTACTAAAAAAGTAAAAGAGTTTAAATAATAAGAGCTATTGTTGTGTTTCCGACGCAGTCTCGCGAAGTCTCGCTACTTTTGTCAAAGATTTTTTTACTTTTTTCTTTATCAGTTTTTGTACTTACAATTGCCTTCCTACTTTTTGCTACTTCTGAGTGTAAGGACAGATACAAGATTTATTTATAATTTACAAGGTTTTCCATTATAAAATTTAATATGTTTTGTCCTACACTGTATATCCTAAAAGATAAAAGCATTCTGATGAAAGATATGGATTCTACAGAATCTACCCAACAAAACAGTGTTTTTTATTTATTTTATACGTTAAAAAATAAAAAAGTTGGGAAGATGTATCTCTATTACGCTTCTAAGAATAATTTAAAATTATTTTTAGATTTGGATGGTCATACTTCCGAAACTAATTGAGATAGACACATCAAATGTATTTTTTTAAAGCATTTTAAAAGATTTTTTGGTGGTAATATTCAGGGTATTCCATTTTAAAAAGCTGACATTTTAGTTTATTTGGTATAATAAAAAATAATAATGTTAAGGGGAGTGTAAATTTATAATAACATATAATAAGTTTTAGGTTTCCAGAAAGCATTTGCAATAATTTATAATATTTTCGCAGTAAAAAGCAACTCATTTTAAGTTAGATTGGTAAGTTTCAGAATTTTGAACAAAAAAATTAATTTCTATCCATTATGCGATGACCAGCTGCATCAACCGGCATATCAAAAAGAAATATAGCAAAGGCGGCCGCGAAGACAAGCATGCCGATTTATTTGCTTTAAACTTTTTTGTGATTTTTTTCTTATCAAAGAACACCGAATTTACATTTTTAAACTGTTCCTACTATACTTTTTAGGTTTTTTTACCAAATATATATATTTCTTTTAATTCTTGCAGGTTATTGTCAGATATACAAACATCGGGTTTAAAAATCATTGTATAAATATATCTATCATAAAAATAATTTTAAAACAAAAAAATCCTAAAATACATACTATATTAAAATTTTTCGATCCAGTATTTTAACATTGCTAAATTATTTGTATATTTTACTTCTACTTTGTACATTGTAAATAAAAACAGTCGGCTTGAAATTTACTTTTATATATTTTTATTTATAACACAAGATAGCATATATCTAAAAAACTAGTGGTAATTTAATAATACTACTTGCGGCCAATTATATTTTATTTATTTATTTTAACAATTTACGGGATACCCCATTACAAACTTTCTGACAAATATACAGGGTGTCCCAACTCTATTTATACACAAAATATCTTCACCCCTGTACAAGATACAAAAAACTTAAAATAAAAAAAATGTTTATTTAGATACGCTCTTATTACTGACAGTACTAGTTAATATACAAGGTGTCTTAAAAACAGACTTTTTATTGTCAAGTAGGTTGTTTTAAATGTTTTAACACCCTGTATATTTTAAAAATTTTGATTCAGTATTAAATTCTACATCAAAAATGTAAAACACACTATACGTCAATTCTTCCTAGTTTTTAAGATATCAACAGTATTATGTTATACTGATAGACAATTAGAAGTGAAGAAAGAAAAATAATATTTTGGATTTAATTATTTTTAAATGATTTTGTCACTAACAGAGTGACAAATGATATAATACCATGTAATTTATTGTATAAATAGAGTTGAGACATCCTGTATAATAATAATAAATAGCTAAGAATGTAAGATAACTTAAAATAGTGCATTCCAATAAAAAGAACCATCCCGTATTTGTATACTTACAAAAAATCTTGAAATACTTCAATTCTTATATTTAGCGCAAGTGGCAGATGATTAAAAAGTTTTTTTACCTCATAAATTATTGTTTTTTTACGAGGGTAGACGGATAGGGAGGTACAGCATGTGAGTACCTCGAGAGGAGTATACAGAAGAATCGCTGTGAATTTCCGCCGCAAACTTACGAAAGATTAGAGAAACGGTTTCAAGAATAAAGAGACAGGGGAGTGTTAAAATCCTCTGTACACTGAACAAGGGTTTACATGACTCTCTACAGTTTACTCCACACAAGATACGCACAGCACGTTTTTGAAAAATAAACATCGATTGAAACAGACACTGCGAGCAACAACCCCAAAAACATACTCCATAACGCAGGTGGGACTCGATAAGGGCAAAATAAGAACTTCGAGCTGTAAGGTAACCCAGTTCACGTGCAATTACTCTCAAAGCAAAACAGTCTCTAGACAGCGTGCTACACAAGTTGGTAACGTGTTGTTTAAATTTTAGTTTTTTGTCAATATGAATCTATTCACCTCGCTGCCTCCATCACTATCCTGGATTCCAAGTACACCTCGCTAATAGTGCATTTAAAGGATATGTTTATTTTTAGAAATATTCAGGATTAAGTAGTTAGCATCGCACCATTTTTTAATTTTAACCACCCAAACAGCAAAAACTTTCCACTGGGCAATCCCCCATATAAGTAAAGCACGGGTCTCGCGATGCTTTATGTCCGCTTCACAGTTTAACCATTGTTTGGTAGTGTATCCCAGCTCTGCAGCAAGGTCAAGAAATAGTAGCGACGCATGCTTTACTTATATGGGGGATTCCTCAATGGAAAGTTTTTGCTGTTTGGGCAGATCTTTATTAATTACATTTTCTAAAACTTCCGGACTTTCCGCATGCCATAGTATTGTGGTGTCATCAGCGAACACAGAAAATTTTCCGGATTAAATAAGGAAAAGCAATGGCCCCAAAACGGAGCCCTGAGGCACACCAGTTGACACCCCCATCCATTGTGACTGCATGCCACCCAAGTGAATAATTTCAGACATAAATTTAGATATAAAACTTAGCCTCTCTAAAAAATTAACGTAAATCAGGATTTTTCTATGAGTCTCAAAGTAGCGGAGTTATACAATCAGGATTTTTCTGTAAGTGTCGAAATAGCGGAGTTATACAGGGTGGCCCGTCTTAATTAGAATACACTGTATAAAGACACAATAAGAAAATACTTAATTGGTATAAACAATCTACAAAAATTAACAGTTGAAATTAATTTACTCCAACTCTTTAATATTATTTTTTCTTTTCATTTTCTCACTAAGGGATACTTTTACAATAGGTCTTTGTCAGATACAATTTTCTTATATGTACAGGATATCAGAAAAGTCAACGATAATACTAAAAGGCCCACAGGCATCCAGAAAAACGAAACATAAAATGACCTTAGTAAAAACTCGTTTGTTTTTGAGATATTGACACATTTAACAAAATCGATCCCTAGATCAAAATTTTTATTGTCACACCTGCATAAAATCATATTTTTTGATTTCGATTCCAGTTTTGTAGCACTGAATAGTCATTTAATTGATCAAGAACCAACATTAAAGTTAAAGTTTTCTCTGGAAAATTTACACTGTGTCCACCGATGGGCTTAAGTATACCTGTAACTATTAAAAAAAGTTATTTTTCATAAAAAACTTTTGCTTCTTCCAAAATAGCAGAAGCGGTAATAAGTATTGCCTTATGATATACAGGATGGTTCAAATTGTGAAAATGATAGTAAAGTGCCAATCAGTGGCGTAGCTGTGGTCATTTTATGTGTTTTTGGATGTTTATGACTTGTAACACTTTTAAAACCTTTTTAGAGGGGTTCAATTTGACGAGTCTACCACGAATATTTATACTGCCATATATAGAAGCGGTGCTTTTAACCCAGCCTGTCAATGTCAAATATTTCGGTGTCAGACTGGGCAAACGCGTCATTTTTTTGTTGGACAAGTTTACTTCGATGTTTTACATTCCATTTTTAAACATTGTGCCGAAAATCGTAAGGGCTACAGTTACGAAACCCGCCCAGCCTAATACCTAAAACATGTCCATGGATCTTATGGTATATTTTTGTCACAATGCTTACAAATTGCATGTAAACATTGTGGTAAACTTGTCCGATAAAAAAGTGACGTGTTCGCTCAGTCCGACACCCGAAACATTTGACATAGACAGGCTGAGTTAAAGCACCGCTTTCATACATGGCGGTATGAATATTCGTAGTAGACTGGCCAAAAGAAACCCCCTAAAAAGGTTTTAAAACTGTTATTATCATGAAGTCAATTTCATTACTGGCCCAGGTACTATAAATACAGGGTCCGGCATTGAAACTTTCTTTTTTCATAGGTAAAAAATAAAAACATATATTGCACATTATTATTTATTTTTTTATTAGCATTAGACAATAACATGGGAAGTTTGAAATCGAGTTGTTTTAAATAGAATATTTGACAAGTGTCTACCATTACTGTCGATACATTGCTGTAACCGATTTCTGAAGTGTGCATGGACCTTTCCAGCATATCATTCGGTACGTTGGCTATCTCGTAAAGACTATTGTTTTTTAATTCTTCCAGGGTTTGCAGGATGGTTGTTATATACTTTTAATTTGAGGTAGCCCCATAGAAAATAATCACATGGGGCTAGATCTGGCGATCGTGCGGGCCATGGAATTTCACCTCGGTTGGAGATAAGTCGCCCTGGAAAATTTTGTCTCAAAACAGGCATTGAAAGTCGTGAAGTGTGGGCTTCTTGCTGGAACCATACATCGCCTATGGCGTTTCGTAGGAGATCTCAAAACCAACTGTCGGACTGCCTCGATATTTGCGGGTGATCTAACTGTCCGTGTTGCTCCTGGTCTCTTGCGGGACACATTTCCATCTGCTCTAAAAGCCTCCACCCATGATAAAATGGATCCCTGAGCCGGAACAGCACCTCTAGGAGTTATATTGTACTGTAAACGTAAACGAAACGCACGCTGCACGGCGATGATCGACCGGCCTTGTGAAAAGTAGGTCTCAACGGTGAACGTGCGTTGCTCTTGTTCCCAAAACATTTTTACGACTGACGACAATTAACAAACAAATCTCCTTACCAACGCTCTCTGTTAAGCGCACTAACGCGCTGCAACTAGCTCCAGTCGCGCCACCATGTATCATTGAAAAAGAAAGTTTCAGTGCCGGACCCTGTATTTAGGTTGTAAAATTAAAATGTCCTATTAAAAAAGCTAATTTTTATGTTTTATTTATTTCTTTTGTTTAAAAGAAAATTTAATTAGGAAAATATTGCATGACTTGGTTAGAAATATTTTTCGGGTACCACTCAGTGCGCCACTGGACATAAAAATTAAATAAGTTAGGGCCAAATTAGCCCCTTACTGCTGTAAACACCATTGCCAGATTTTATTAAAATCGGAGAAATTTTTGATATATTAAAAATAACTATGTTTTTAAATGAGTTTAACAGTGGTTTAACACCATGTATCTTGAAAACAATACATTTCAGGACCTGTGTTTATATGATTTTATTTATAAAATTAGCTGATATAGTTAGGGATCCCTGGGCCATTTTTACGAGTCATTACTAACAAGCTAATTTTTCGTGAGTTTTTTTCGACGAGACGCCCAACTTTTTTTCCTTACAACAATTTTCGTTGGTGATAGCGTACAGGGGTAGCAGGAATTAAATGTGTTGATGTGACAGGTATCAAAAACTTATTACAAATAGACATTTTCTCTGATAATTATCTAAATAAACCGAAAAAATTATTTGTCCTACAAACTGTAAGGTTTGGTCAGTCCCACATGGCTGAACATTGTTTCCTTCGTGTTTAAAATCTGAATAGCAATTGGAATGAAGGTGATTTCATTCTACATCTCGAATTGTATAGTTTTAGTCTATTCACCGTTCGATTTCAATGACCAAACTTTGATCAGAAGTTCTTCGTATTCAGCAACGAAAATTGTTGTAAGGAAAAAAGTTGGGCGTCTCGTCAAAATGAAGCTACTCACGAAAAATTAGCTTGTTAGTAATGACTTAGAAAAATGGTCCAGGGATCCCTAACTACAGGGTGAGTCATCGATAGAGCAAAGTAGATTTATACGAAAACGGTAAAAAATTTTAACAGGATTTTTTTAGTGATATGTAACACAAAGTATTGCAGTATTTCTAAAATATTTTGGTGTGTACAGGGTGCCCCAAAATTATAGCGAACAAAAATTGATTTTTAAACGGAACGCCCTATATTTTATTACATATTTTGAGTCTACATAAAATTCTTAGCATCTTGGCTATTCATATTCCTATACCTAAAGTTAATAGTTTGGGAGTTATAAACAACTGAAAATCTGAATTTTTTATCTTTGACCATTTTTTACTGAGCAAAAACAGTTCAAGATGCAGCAAAATGGCTTTCACTCTTCCTATCTTAACTTTTTAAGGGCTTTCTAATGGTAGCAAAAAGTGAAGGTTAACTGAAGGTTAAAAATTTACCTTTTTCAACCTTCAATTGACCTTTCATTTTTTATTACCATTGGGTGGCCCTTAAAAAGTTAAGATAGGAAAGTGAAAGCCATTTTGCTGCATCTTGAACTGTTTTTGCTCAGTAAATGGTCAAAGATAAAAATTCCGATTTTCAATTGTTTATAACTCCCAAACTATTAACTTTAGGTATAGGAATATGAATAGCCAAGATGCTAAGAATTTTATGTAGACTCAAAATATGTAATAAAATATAGGGCGTTCCGTTTAAAAAATCAATTTTTTGTTCGCTATAATTTTTGGGGCACCCTGTACACACCAAAATATTTTAGAAATATGCAATACTTTGTGTTACATATCACTAAAAAAATCCTGTTAAAATTTTTTACCGTTTTCGTATAAATCTACTTTGCTCTATCGATGACTCACCCTGTAAATATTATTAGGAATGCGCACTTAATTTTTTTATTAAAATTGGAAAACAATAAATTTAAACAGTTATATGCTAGTTCTCCGATATAGATAACATTTCTTGTTAAAGCCATGGTTTTTAAGCTTGTCGTCTGCGCATAGCCTGTTTCTTCTGACATTTTTTGTATCTTCCTGTCGACTTCTTTCAACATCTTCTCGATATGGAAAACTTTATAGTTACTTTCAAATTCTTCACAAAGACACTGAATAAACCAACCACCCTTGTTCTCATTACGAAATGAATAATGCCCTGAAAAATAAACAACATAATGTGAAGGGTACATGGGAAAAAGGGATGTCAATTTTAACTTATTTGAAAAAAAGGTAATTTTCTAGAAACCTGCGGCAACTCCGATTTTGACGAAATTTGGAATACGGGGTTTTTGGAGCGCTGATCACGAATCTGAAAAAAATTTGGCGGAAACGTTTCGTTCTTGAGATATTCATCATCAGACTTGAAATTTAAACGGATCCTATTTTTACAATATTCCCCCTTCTTTTTGCACACAATTCTTGATTTAAAGCTTAAGTGGCACACAATATTTGATTTTCACCATTTAAAACCCCGTTTTTATAAGTATTTTACATTATTTTTGCATTAAATTGCATAGCAATACTTTAAATCATTTCAATTCCAGTGTGCCATGAAGCCCTATGTGTATGTATGGTTGCCGCATTATCAAAGAAAAGCCACGCAATTTATTGCAAAAATAATGTAAAAATCGTAGAAAAACGGGGTTTTAAAAGGTGAAAATCAAATATTGTGTGACACTTTAGCTTTAAATCAAGAATTGTGTGCAAAAAGAAGGGGGAACATAGTGAAAATTAGCTTAGTTCAAATTTAAACTTTGATGATAAATATCTCGAGAACGAAACGTTTTCGCCAAAAAAGATTCGTGATCAGCGCCCCAAAAACCCCGTATACCAAATTTCGTTAAAATCGAGTTGCCGCAGGTTTCTAGAAAATTACCGAAAAAAATAAGTTTAACTTTGTGCTACTAATAAAAATATTTTATTTTATTTTTGAATCTTTTACCAGTTATCAACGGATCTAGCAGACAAGCCATAACTCCTAGAATTTTCACATATTTTTATTTTGCAGTTACTTTCGGCTTAACCGGAAATGGCTCAAATTTATTAAATCGAACACATTGTAGATTTTCATATTTTTAAATTTCTGGTGGTGCATGATCGGATTAGTCTAAGGACCTTAGGTCAAATACAATTTTAAAGTTTTAGTGACTAGTATGAAAGGTTGAAACAAAAGTAAGCAAAATGACATTTCGCGTCCGACTTGGTTTCGTCCGTTACTTTGTGACCGTACATTTTAAATTAATAAAATAAAACAAAATATATACTTTGTTCATAGTCACTTTAATTGAATATTTAGCCGTGACAGCTGTTTCGTAGTACAACTACATTTTCAAACGTACTGACAAACTAAAATTATGTTACTTATATATAAACAGTAATACCTAATAAAAAACATATTTTTAAAAAAGTTTTAAAATCAATATGGTACAGTTGTAAAATTTAAAGATTTTATTGCTATATTTTATAAAAGTTTTACAAGGGGTAGATTTCCTAGGTCAATCTGTGTGTTAAGCAGATGTACATTCTGTTTTTTATGTTTATAGATTTCAATATTTTCTAATATATCTAGTTTTCGCCCTTTTTGTTCTACATGTAATATTTTTAGGGTATTGATTTCTGGAAATTTGTGTCCGGTTTCCAGAAAATGGTTTGCGAAATTTGATGTTGTTTTCCCTAACCTATAACATGAGTTATGTTCTTTAAACCCTAGTTTCGAAATTTCTTCCCGTTTGTCCAATGTAACAGCTATTACACTCTTCACAAGTAAACTTATAAACTCCTGATTTTTAAATTTATTTTGTTTATCTTTCACATTAAATATCATGTTTGATAATCGATTTGATGGTTTATGTGCTATTTTTCTGGTTTTGTTTAGACAGGGTGTTCAGAAATTTTTGTGATATTTGGCCAAAATAAGTTAGGGTTTTAAATGGTTGGTTTTGTTTTTCAGGTATTTTGGGTAAATTTGGTTGAGGGTGAGTTGTTTACGTTTCTTATTAATTATAGAGTTTATTAAGGGTGGTGGATAACCATTGTTTTGAGCGATGTTTTTATAGTGTTTAATTCTTTTCTAAATTTTCTTTGGAAAGTGGAATGGAAAATGCGCGATGTATCATTGATCTGTATGCTGACATTTTGTGGGTAATTGGATGTAAAGAATCATTAGGTATTGTAATATCAGTAAAAGTTGGTTTTCTATAGATATCAAAATTTATGGTTCCGTAGTTAGTTTTTGTTATTTTAAGATCTAAAAAGTTAATGGAGTTTTGTTGTTCTATTTCCAAAGTAAATTTAATCTTAGGGTGTATAGAGTTAATATAATTAAGAATATTTTTAAGCTCTATCTCCATTTCCTGAAAAGCCGACAAGTATGTCATCCACATATCGGTACCAAAATATAACATTATCTGAATGTTTGGGTTTATAAATGATTCTTCTAGTTTTGACATAAATATCTCCGCCATTAAGGGGCTTAAAGGGGAACCCATAGCTAGTCCGTCTGTTTGTTTATAAAAGTTTCCATTATATGTAAAATAATTTTTGTCCATACATAATTTCAAAAGTTTTAAAATGTCCTCTTTAAGAGATGGGTTCATGTTTTTATTGTTTAGTTTTTCTGTTATAATTTTGATACAATCGTCTTTTGGTATATTTGAGAACATGTTAGTAACATCAAAGGATGCTAAAATTGCGTTTTCTGGTAGACTGAGATTTTTAGCTTTTTGTCAGGTCTATTGAATTTTGAACTGAAAATTTGGGTTTAAAGTTTAAGACATCTTTTAAAATACGGTTTAATTTTACTGATATTTCCTTAATGGTGTATTTGAGTATGACACTACTGGCCTTATAGGAGCATTTTCTTTATGGATTTTTACTAAGCCGTATAAAATTGGTGGGGATGGGTTTTGTTAATTAGAAAATAGTTTTCCCTATCAGAAAAAGGTCGGTGTTTTTTAGGGTATTTTTAGTTCTACTTGTATTTTTCGGTTGGATCTTTATTTAAGAGGGAGGGTTTTTCTTTATTTAGAAAATCATCCATTTTTCTTAGTAGAGATTTTTATTTAATATAACTATGGAGTTGCCCTTATCGGCTCTCAGTGACAGCTAGATCATTTTCTTTTATTTTCTTTTGGATGGACATAATTGTTTTCTTCTCAGGCGGTTGAAGGTTAGGTGGAGAAGTTTTAAAATTCTTAAATATACTTGAAATTTGATCTTTTGGTATATTATCTTTATTATTAAAGAGGTTTCCACGTCTGTTATGATAGTTTCTATTGTGTTTTTAGGATTGAGTATGGGGGATTATAATCTTAATATAATAAATCTCGAAACTGGAGTTTAAAGAACATAACTCATGTTATAGGTTAGGAAAACAACATCAAATTTCGCAAACCATTTCTGGAAACCGGACACAAATTTCCAGAAATCAATACCCTAAAGATATTACACATGTAGAACAAAAAGGGCGAAAGCTAGATATAGTAGAAAATAATGGAAATCTATAAACATAAAAAACTAGAATGTACATCTGCTTAACACACAGATTGACCTAGGAAATCTACCTTGTAAAACTTTTATAAAGTATAGCAATAAAATGCTGTAAAATTTTACAACTGTACCATATTGATTTAAAACTTTTTTTAAAAAAATATGTATTTTTATTTAGGTATTACTGTTTATATATAAGTAACATAATTTTGGTTTGTCAGTACGTTTGAAAATGTGGTTGTACTACAGAGCAGCTGTCACGGCTGGGTCGTTAAAATCAGAGTTGATGCAACTTTCTAGACAATTACTAAATTAATTTACCTGGTGCTGTTGAATATACAATTAATGTATCAGATATATCTCTAACCTTAACACCATCATGAGCTGGTTGCATTGTTTGAAATTTAGATCCTCTAAAAATTAAACAGCACATTAAGGCTCTCCGCACATGGGTGCAACAGCGACGCGGACGCGAGTGTTATTGGCTTCGGCAGCACGAAGGCATATTACCGTTGCCGATCTTAGCAATCCGCGTCCTTTAATAAACAAATGCAATACAGAATCGTTTTGTATTTTGTTTACAGTGTGTGATTCATATGTTTGTGTCTGGTTTTTACACAAGAAAATTATCTAGTGTTACCTCAAGAAATTTTTAGACCAACATGGATTTGTTTAATATTAGATTTGTGGAGGAGATTAAAAACGTCCTGTGCTTTATAATTATACTTTATCTTATAAAGAATATTTGCGAAAAAAATTACACAGAATGAGCTTGGAATGAAATAGAAAAAGAGTCCACCTGTCAGGGAAGAATTTTTTTTTATTTTTTGTCTGTAAATAATGTTGCCACTTCAAACACGAATATATGCGTACATACTGTCGAAAGCTTGTAGAATCTCTGTCTCGTCGCTGTTTTACCGACCCATGTGAGGAGTTCCTAAGATTAACAATAACTTTGTGTAGGTGTGTGTAGAGAGAGAGAGAGAGATTGAGTAAAGCAAATTAACTTACCTGCAACATTGGAAAATTATTATTTTGGGTTTTCCATGTAGACTAGAATGACAGTTACTAGCTTTAAACTGATTTAGGATGTCATCCACCAACAATAGTTCCCAGTCAACACCACAAATATTAGTGTATTCACCTGGTTTATCATTGTTGGTTCCATGGCTCATTACCACCAAAAATGACATGTTATATTTGGAGAAATCTGATTTACTGAATTCTTTGATTTTTTCAACATGTCCTACAAAAAAGATAAAATATACCGGAAAACACAGGATGTTTGTTGCCCCCATTTTTTCGCATTATCTTTTAAACTTTTTACAGTATCTTATATTGACATTTTTTGTTCTTCCATTTTAGCCTGCCCTTTTTTTTCACCCTTTCGGGGTCATCCCACCCAGGTCCAACGACCGCCCCCTAGGTGGTGCACCGCAGCCCGAAGGCCATTGTACCTTGACCCTACTCCTTCTCATTCACACACCATTCATTCCATAACTTGATGGTTGCTCTGGTCCGCATCCCCAAGCAGAACACCGCGTGCCGCTGCCCGGAAACACCGCTGTCGCCGGACACCCAATCCAAATTATGGGCGCGCATTTCACTGCTTAACTCCGGTGATCGACGCTCGCCGATACAACTGAAGCCGCCAAGCCGTCTTAATGGTAACTCTATTTTAAGTATAGGGCCTACTTGTATTTATAATTAAATTCTTTATAAAAATGTCTTTATAACGATTTTCACAACATGGTGTTTATTTTTAAAGATAGCGGCCAGAGATTACCTTTTAAAAAATTAAATAAACCGCCATTAGTTTAGTTTTTAGCTTAAAAAAGTTTTGCTTGGTAGGCAGTGAAAATTCAAAAAATGCTTTTTGACTTTCACAGTCAGGCCGCTAACCTGTTACCGGTTAGTTATTTTCGATTAGTGAGGAAGTTTCGATTAGTTATTTTCGTCCCGTACGCCGCTAACCTGTTACCGGTTAGTTATTTTCGATTAGTGAGGAAGTTTCGATTAGTTTTTTGTGAGGTTTCGGTTAGTTCGGGTTAGTTACGAAATGCTCGATTCGAGTATATCTGCCAAACTATGAGTTTTAGAGCATTTTTCCATAGGAGGAAGATGAAAGAGGACCTCGAGTACTATCGATCCCGCCAATAAAAAGACTCGTTAGCGGTAAATAAAAAGTTTTTTCGCGATTTTGGCCATTTTTCCGAAATTTTTTCGGGAAAGTTGCGGTTTTTCGTCGGATTATTGTTTATCGCCGTCTTCCGCGTCGAACGAGACTATTTTCGTCCAAATCGGACGACGGCTTGTGACACTTTCGCACCCGAAATCGGAAAAATGATAAGTCAACCCGGGTCGGTTATACCATTGCCGAACACTCCTTCCAGTACACTATAAATATTCCGGCTGTGCCTGCTACAAGGTAATTAATTTTAGGTTCGGGAGAACCTTTTTGCCATATGATTTATTACTTTTAAACACTTTAAAGAATTATAATAGAATTTATTTTCTTAGTTAATTTAAAGCAAATTTGTACTGATAATAAAAAAAAACACTGTGATAAATTTTAAGGGAGCACAATTTATTTTAAAACACTGTAAAACACTGTGTACATATTTTAGATTAAGTATAATTACGGGAGCCACCCGAGCAATCACTAATTCTAAGTTAATTTTTATAAACTTTTCAATATTTATTCCACTATGTCACGACACTTACTTTTGTTTCACTTTACGACCCTTTGACCCAATTCCACGACCTTTTTAACCTATTTCCGACACTTTTACGGTACTGACTTTTAGCGTTTCTAGCCGTTTGAATTTTCACTACACCGGATCACGGACCGTACTACCGACTGACAGACTTTTCCGAGTTTCACAGTTTTCCAGATGTATATCGAGTAACGTCGTAGAATGTACTGAATTTCCGACTGAAACACTAACTTTTCTTGAGTTTTTACTGTTTTCTTAAACTATACTGAGCAAAGTTCTTAGATGTAGATACCATCTCGACGGTTTACTGAACTTTTCCCAAACTGACATTTTCCGAGGTCTTTGGTTGTACTATATCGAACTTTCACTGAACTTTTCCCGAACTGACATTTTTCCGAGGCTTCACCGTTTTCTTGATGTATATCGCGTAGCGTCTTGAATTGTACTGTCTTTTTACGGAATTATCGTGCTCTTTTATACTATCAAACACGTGTACAAAACCCAAATGTTTACCGAACATCAAAATTTATTAAGACATTAATTGGTCAAAAACACTTAAAATTTTATTAGCGTTCGCCTTTTTCCAAAATTTATGAGACATTCTGTCAAATATATTACTGTTTTAATTGAATTTATTACTCTTATACGGCTACTTGGTCGCCACCTGCAGTAAAATTTTGTAAACAAGCTGTCAAATAATTTAGGTTTTAATTATATGTAGTGTAAGAATATTTTATAGGCAATAAATGTTCTTTACTTAAGAAGGGTGAGCTTTCCTGGTTAATATGGTTAAGTTACTCAGTCAGTCTCTTCGTGGTTCTTCCCCTTGTTCGGTCAAAAATTCGCGGAACAAAAAGTAGTTTAAAAGTGATCTGTGAACTTAGAAAATTTTCTTTGGATTTTTACCCTTTTAGTGACTTGGAATATAAATAAATTGATTTTACTTTCTTCTTAACAGTAAGTTTTTAAATCTTGTTAAATAAACTTAGAATTTATTTTATTTTATTTGACTTTACTTTATTTTCTTTTAATTATAAAAATGATATTTTAAAATTTTATTTATTGTAGTGAAATTTTAATTTCCTGAGCCACTACAATTTTCCTTTATTTAATAAATAAAAATCAGTTTTCCTTTGCTTGATTATATTAAAAAATTAAATTAAATTTTGTTGCACTTTTAATTACTTAATTTTTTATTTATTTTGTTGCACAAAAATTAAATCAGTCTACCTTGCCCAGTTCATTAATTTTGCACCTCTTAAAATAACAGACGTTTTTGGCCTCCTATGGTTATCGTTATTAAACATAACGATTACAGCAGCAGTTTACAGACAAAGATTTTGCAGCCTCTTAGAATAAATTTATCTTGCGTCTGCGCTTTCGACACATAACCTTATTTTACCACCTGTGGTTCTCCGATTTTAAAGTTTACGAAAATCAGGTACTTACTTTATTCTCCATTAAGTTATATATTGATATTTAAATATATGCAAATAATTCTCTTGATTTTGTTTTTCAAAGCAGATGTAACAATACAGTATAAGCAAAACACAAAAGTAAGGTTCGGTTTGGTAGTAGAATAAAAGCAAGTGTGCCAGATTGTAAGCATGTAAAAATAGATTACTGATTTAAAACATCCTTAAAAATGCAAAAGTCCGTTTTGAATTTCTTTGCACTATTTTATTTTTCTTACTGCACTATGGATTTTCGCTATTAATTAGAGGCCTATGTATCAATGAGATTTTTAATTAATACTTGGCATTAAAATGTCAACCCTTCTTAAATAACTGGATGATTAAAAATTCTACAATCCATGCGACAACCACGCAGTTTAACAATAACGATAACGATAACCATAAGCTCTTCGGTATTCATCCGTAATTAAAGGAGTCCGGTATGGTTAATAACGATAACGGATCATGTTGAATAACGTTAACCACAACGGAACTGCAAAAATAAGAGGTGGAAATTCGCCGAAATTCTAGGCAACAACATAACCTAAAAATTTCTATATTGTTTTTATTTCGGTGGTGACGCTACGCTTGATTCTTTTGAGATTTCCTTAGTTTCTTTTAATAATATGAATATTTCTCTGTTGTGATGAATAACGAACATGGCACATTTATTTGGCAACGAAGTACGTAGAATTGCTGCAAATTTGTTATAAATGAAGAGGGCTAAAAGTTAATATAAATTTAAATAAAAACACAAAATACTTAATAAGAAAATGAACACAAAAATAACGTTCCAAACAGCTAATAGAATGACATAATAATAACAATAACAAAAT
The DNA here is from genome assembly GCA_014170235.1 of Listronotus bonariensis. Lineage (NCBI taxonomy): Eukaryota > Metazoa > Arthropoda > Insecta > Coleoptera > Curculionidae > Listronotus > Listronotus bonariensis. The sequence continues at coordinate 29,279 of JACEGR010002096.1, read as the reverse complement.
TGTTTTTAAAATGACATATGACAAATAAGCTCTTGTTTCTACGCATGTGCGCCTTTGCGAATATTCGCCAGAATTGAAATGATCTCAAGGTTTCCGCCCACTAGATTTTAAATCTTGGCGAATTCGCAAACGCCTTTAAAACTGTCCTGAATTTTAAATAGCCGCCTTTAATTTTACTCTTTGAAACTGACCAATGAGAATGAAATTCGCGTTTTCTGCAATTCGCTTTTCGCGTCTCTTTTATTAACTTGGGTTGTAACTATCTATCTATCTATCTATGTAACGGAATCTTTGAGCCTAATTTTAACCAACTTCCAGCTATTCGATTTCTTTGAAACTTTGCACACGTGTCAAGGACCGATGAAGATGCAATAATTTAAAAACAGTATCCCGTTATCTTTTTTGAATCGCCAGGAAAAAAATTCCATTATATTATAAAAACAACACCTAGGATGCCATCTGTTGGCAACATTTCAAACTTTGCTATTAAATGAAGAAGAAATTTTTAGTTTTTACACAATTTGGTTAGTTGCACCATGGGTGTTCAATTTTTATGAACAATAAAAATATAGGGTTAGTTGCACCATTAGTTCAAGGATTCCATAATAAAAATTACATTATGTGTAATGTATACATAATACATAATGTGCAATTAATAAAAATTAACATTCTTTTTTGGATCGCCAGGAAAAATTTTTTCCTTTATATTATAAAAATATAAAAACAACACCTAGGTTGCCACCTGTTGGCAACATTTCAAACTTTGCTATTAAATGAAGAAGAAATTTTTTAGTGGGTTGCAATATATTGGCAACGGTCCAAACATTGCCTGGATTGCCATCTGTTGGCAAAATTTCAAACTTTGCTACTTAATGAAGAAGAAATTTTTAGTGAGTTGCAATCTGTTGGAAAAATTTTAAAATTTGCCACTCTTGTTCATTAAAAAATTTTCGCCATTTTGTCAAGAGTAGCGAAACTAAAAATGAAAAATAATTAATAGTTTAAAAACTAAAAAACACGCTTTTTATATGCAACCGAACTAAAAATTAGAAAATAATTTTTCATTAAAAAAATATTGTCATTTCATAGTAAAAAGCGTGGGGTGAATTAAACAAGTTTCCGTTTTATGGTCGCGGTCCATACTTCCGCAACGTCGCGGTCGCTTAGAAAGCGATCAGAACGCGAAATATTTACTTAAATCACCGAACACCGGATTAAGTTTCAATGCGGCGCACCATTTTAAAGTTTCAAACTTAGCCGTTAGCCTGTCTCGCAATGACGTTTTTTTACAGTCAGTTTCATTCAGATTATATCGGTTATTGTATTATATTAATTTCATGTATGCTGCTGGGATAACACTTAACACAGCGTTCAGCTAATATTTAACGAAAATTATCATTATCTATTATTTGCTAGTCGCTTACTCTGTTTAAAATTACGAAGTGTCTATTATTTTTATTTTTAAGAATATTTCAACTTTTGAAATATATTTGTCTTATGTTAACCAAACTTAAGTTATGTAGCTTATTTTCGTCGCTTCCACTGAGGCTTGGTGCATGCGGTCTTTAATAAATATTCATCGGAAAGTTCGTCAAAATAGGAAATGTAGTAGGTATAATTTAAAACTTAAAACATTTTTTTCTTTGCCATATTCAGAGCAAACCGAGATTACATCGTCGAAACTTATCTGACGGAGTATGTCTGCCTCAATACACATAAATGCTAAAAGATTAAACTTGCTTGACAGATTTTTGTTTTTCGTGGGTTTTAATCTTTTCAGTTGTGAGATGGATCGTTCACCAGAGTAGTTAGTAATCATTAAGCGCATGAAAGATTCTAAATGCCACTTCTATGTTTGGGAAAACGCACTTTACTTTATCCTCTAATAAATCATTTCATATAGATCGGAATGCGTAAACTCTTGCTTCTGAAGTTTCATATATTACGAACATGATTAAATTCGCCGAGGAATGTCTCCAAATGAGGTCTTCTGGGTAAGCTTTTATCAGTAATTGGATATCGTTTTCATATTCTGAACATGTGGTCCTAACAATTTGTCCATTGTATTTATCTCTTTCTGGTTTAACGCAAGTTCCAATAAATATGTCTTTGTCTTTCATCATGGCAGGCTATCGTAGATGGAGCAATCATCGCTTTGCCCTGGTTTGCCAAGTTGTTTACAATTTCTGCATGTAAACTTTAATGTCTGCTTTTTGACCACATCTAATTAAGAAAGAAAATATACCATGAATCGAATATTTTTAGACTTGACAACGTTGCCGCGAGCGATCACGCCGAAATGTTATATCGATATTTGTGTTTGATATTTTTCAATGGCCGATTTGTTTGGACAGTTTGTTTACATTTTTCTGTGATTTATTGTGTGTTCGTGGTTTTTACCTTAATTGGACTTTGAATATTGACTTTTATTAGTGATCACAGTGTATATATTAAATTTGTGCTTTTCAACAGATAATTTAAGGTAATATTGACATGGTTATCTGTAAGAAAAAATCTTTATAAAAACCAAATAAATGACCTTTATTTACTGTCAGTTGAGATTTATTTATTTTGAAAGGTTTTCGCTTTAAGATGTCGTATAAATTAGAAATAAGAAAAGTATCTACAAGTTAGTTGGGCGGATACCCAAAGCTGAAATCATGTCGAATATTCCAGAATGAAAACATTTCGCAGAACCATTTATAGAACAATAGCGGAGTGCGAGCAGGAATACCATGTCTGAATCTCCCAAAAAGTGGAAGACCACGTGCATTTACCGCACAGAGGTCAGAGAGATTGGTGAGAAGGCAAAAACCAGATTGGAATGTCAACGAGGAGACTGGCTAGGCAATACAGATCTTCTAAGAGTACGATATCGTTGGAATTGAGGAGGAATGGTCTTAAATATCCGAGAGAAGAGACGTAGGGTGCCCCAAATACTCTTAAGTCGCAGCATTAAAAAAACAGATAAATATTGTGCCAAAACTTTCAGGACATACTGGGGGCGCCATTTTATAGACAATCAAAAACTTAAAAATAAGGTACCTCTTTATTAAAGTTGATGAACCTTACCGTTTAGGCACCAATAGACATCAAAGTTTTCATCAATTTCAATCAAATTACCTACATACATACAGGGTGTCCAGTAACTCAACTGACAAACTTAACCAAACAATTCAACAACAAAAAATAAGAAAAAACTTCGCACATAAACATATGTCCTAAACGTCTTAGTTTTTTGAACTAAAGGGTGTTAATAAAAAAGTCTCTCTTTTAAGTTTCGTGATCGATTTTTGAATCACCCCTGTATATGAGCTGTATGAATATTGTGGTAGACTCGGCAAAAGAAACCCCTCTAAAAGGTGTTAAAAGGGCTATTATTATGAAGTCTATTTCATTGCTGGCCAAGGCACTAATTTAAAGAAAAGTTTTAGAATACAACATTTGGCGCATTAACTTCTACTAAATTTTAAAGAAAAACATGTTTAATTGGAAATAACATACAAGTTGAAGGCAAATTCTATATTACCTCAATAAAAGCAATACCGATTCCAACTCCAATCAAAACTTTGGTGTTTGCTTCAATTTTATTTTTTGAGCTTTTGAAACAGCCTTTTGGAATAAACATAAGGTCCATAGTTTGACGTCTCGCCAAAATGAGTCGGGTTTGGGGACTTCGTTTTCAGGTCTTTTTGAATGATCTTCTATCGTGATCTTCCCAGCAACAAGACTCTCGGGTATGCTGCAGGGGAAATTTGCCAGTCTTTGGGGTCGTCTATTCCGCAACATTTAAACTAAAACAATATATAGATGCAGTGTGTCTACCCAGCTGATTTGTATGATTTTTTGTTGTATTAACCTAAAAAAATGTGATTTGTTATAAAAAGTCTGGATGGTATAAAACCTAAAAGACAACCATCAGATATCAAATTGTAAAAATCACCTTAGATTCACACTCTTGGTTTAAGAATCCGCATTTTACTCCGAACACCCTGTATACAGTTTAAGTAACGGCCATACCACGTTGACATACCAGTTCCCGTCCGATCACTGAAGTCAAGCGACGTCGGGCACGGTTAGTAGTGGTATGCATATACAAAGATTTCGATATTCGAATATTCGTATTCTGAAGATTTTAATATTCGAAAGATCTTTCGAAACATTTAATATTTCATTGAGGAAGATCTTTCGAAACATCTTTCAAAACATTTTATATTTCGATGCAAAAGATCTTTCGAAACATTTTATATTTCATTGCCAATAAGCTTTTATTCTGTCGAAATACCGATTGAAAATATGTTGCTATTTGCGGCAACGAATTATTTCATGTCTTATTCCGAGTGTTTTTGAGATTTATGCGCTATTGCAACCATAAATATGACAGCTGATATTCTTTCGTTCCCGTTTGATTACAATGGTTTGGGGTATGTTTTACGGGTTGTCTATATTAAACGCCTAGATATAAATATCATTCATCATTCATTCGGTATCTTTCGTATTTGTGTTCGGTGTTTACGAATATAAATTCATAGACTGATGGTTCATGAAATATTTCACGACGAAATACGAATATTCAGAAGAAATATTCGGGACATTTCGAATATCTCGATGTTCGAATATCATCCAGAAGATCATTTGAAAGGTTCCAACACTAACGGTTAGTAATTGGATGGTTGACCGCTTGGGAACACCGTGTGCTGTTGCTTTTTTCTTTGTGGCAAGCTTGGTGTAGGGCTAACGTACCAGCCTCTCACCGCAGCGATCCGCTTCGAATCTCGGTTTCCTCCACCGGATTTTTAATAGCTCGTCACCTCACAGATGGTGATAGCAATGCCTCTGTGTAGTATTCTGCCAATACTACCCATATAACATTTTTTGCTGGCGTTGTACATTTAATTTACTGGCATTGCCAACACTCTTTAATGGCAAGGCATTGGCAAAAAGGTGTCAAAAAGACGCGAAAGTGGGCAATTGGCCGTTATTAGGCCACGTGTTGCAGATATTGTGATGGCATCCGTCATTAATAAGTTATGCCAAAAAATGCGTTTAGCGATGATGGCATCCATCATTAATAAGTTATTGGCAAAAAAATGCGTTTAGGATAATGGCATTTATCATTAAATAAGTATTGCAAGTTTTATAAGTTGAATGTCCCAAAAGTTAAATAACATATTTAGAATTTTGTAATAAAAAAATGAGAAAAAAAGGCAGGAAAACTTTATCAATAAAAAATTACATAATATAAATTTTTATACCGTAACAATAAACCAAAAAAAAATAAAAAGAATGTAATAAAATTAAAAAAAAGATAGTAAATTAAATGAAAACACTTTTAAAATAGTAAGTATTTAAGGAACACTTACACTCAATTTTCAGATCCAAAACATAGGAAGAAATATTTTAAAGGAGTTAAATGTCAAAAAAAAACTATTAAATATATATAATTTCCTCCAGTCTACTTGAATAACCCGCCTTCTTGACTAGCCATCATCAATTAATTACACAACACACACTAATTAGGTAATGAATATACTTAATTATGTCTACTTAAAACTCTTTTCTTTAAAAAAGAAACTAAAAGCTAGAAAACCACGTAGAAAACAATTGCACAAAGCAGCTAAACAAAAGCAAGGTTGCCTTATCTGTCAAATTGTCAAATCTTGTATTTCGGCTAAGCGGAAATTTGAATTTATCACCTTCGGTCGAAATCGTCGAAATTAACCTAGCTAATTTAACCATCATTTTATTTTTATTCTCTCAAAATACATAATAAACATTTTGTTTGACTTAATTTTTATTTGCATGATTTATATCAATAAAATGTTAGGAAAAGGCCCTTTCCTTTAAATTATGTAAAAAACATAAAATAATGTTGTTTAGCCGCCATTATAAATGAAACAGATCAAAAAAATTGCTCAGAATGGTAGTTAAATACCAATGTTTAATAATATGGTTTGAAAAGTAGGAATATGCGTTGAAGGTTTGCCTTTAAAAATCCAATATTTATTTGCCTGCAACAAAAAGGCATGCTTTATTTAATTAGGATTGGTATTTCCGGCAATTCGCCTGCATGTAAAATTTATTGGAAATTGAGTGTTTATTTAGGGTTAACTTTTTAATGCGTATTAGATGTTGGCATAATATTGCCACCAATTGCCAATGCTTTACCATCAATGCCAATATGAAAAATGTATATTGCCGGCAAATAGTGTTTATTGGGTAGGTAGTAGTTATTTTAAAAATAACGTCCGTGGTGGCACTACCGCGTTGTCTAAAAGGTGCTGTGAAATGCAAAACTGCATGTTTCAGTGCTTGGATAACGTTGACGAAACAGTAAAAATTGGGCTAAGCATCTAATAACCCGGCACTCACGGTACACTGGTATTTAGGCATAAGCATTGGTGAGATGTCACAAAACATAAAAAAAGTATACCTCTAAAAGAAGGTACAATGTTAATAGCTCCATTGAGTATCGTAAAGATGTAAATAATTTTAAAAATATATTTTTCTTCATGCATTAATAACTACAAACCCATCAGTACAAACCCATATCCACTTAACCTATATTTCAAGAATAGTTCCTAATCGTTTACATCATGAAGGAACTGGCCCTAATTTTGCGTGTTCTCTTTGGTTATTGTCTAAAAACGGGTGTGAATATGTCAGAAAAGAGATAAAATATTGTTGTTACCTGTTACAAAAGTATGTTTATAATCTCTAGTGTCCTATAATGGGGAAATTAAACACAAGTCCAGTGGTGTAGCTGGGCTTGGGCCGTCGCCCACGGCCATGCACTTAAATGGGTCTCGTGGAGACTTCTTTAAATGCGATACTATACCAGACTTGATATCCTTGTTTATTTTTAAGTTAAATAAAAATACACTTTTCATAGACTGTCAAATTACTGCGTTGATACATAAGTAATGCTATGTAAAAGAACAACTTATTACATTAACGTTTAAAAATTATTTGCGGCATGTGGCCACCGCGGCAGTCTACCAGATAGGCTATTCTTTTAGTCCAATTTTGAGTGACTTTTCGAGTACTTCCGGTCGTATATCATGAATAACACGAGTAATGTTGGCTTCTAAGGCTTCTATCGTTGCTGGTTTATCAGCATACACTAATGACTTGACGTAGCCCCACAGAAAATAATCTAGGGGCGTCACATCACAGGATCTGGGTGGATAGGTAACAGGTCCATTTCTCGAAATTAATTTGTCGCCAAACCTTGTTTGCAACAAGGCGATAGTTTCGTTCGCCGTGTGGCATGTAGCGCCATCCTGTTGCATCCACATCTCGTCTGGATCAATATCATCCATATTTTGAAACAAATATTCATGAATCATGGTTCGGTAACGTTCTCCATTGACCGTAACGTTCTGTCCAGCCTCATTTTAAAAAAATAAGGTCCGATGATCCCATTAGCATGTAAACCACACCACACGGTCACTTTTTCTGAATGTAATGGAGTCTGTTGGATTTCCTGTGGATTAGCATCACACCATATCCGGCAATTTTGTTTATTCACAAATCCAGAAAGCCAAAAATGAGCCTCGTCGCTAAACAGAATCTTACGATAAAACAACGGGTCACCTTCCAGCTGTCCTAATGCCCAGTTAGCGAAACGACGACGCAAGCCATGATCTTGCGGCTTTAATTCTTGCACCAGTTGGATCTTATAGGGGTATAGATCAAGATCTTTCCGCAAAATTTGCCAGGTAGTTGACGGACAGAGCCCAACTTGTTGCGACCGACGACGAATGGATAACTTTGGATTCTCTTCCACACTTTCACGCACAGCGGCAATATTTCTTTCATTACGCACATTCCTTCGACGTAGTGGTGTTTTCACATCGTGTAAAGAGTACGTGGTACGAAATCTATCCACAGTACGACGAATTAGTAACTCAGATGGACGATCGTGTGGCCCATAAAATTCACGAAGTCTTCTATGAGTCTGGCGAACTGATGACTGATTTTCAAAGTAAATTTGGATAATTTGGTAACGTTGGTCAAGCGTAAGTTTATTCATGATGATTTGCCAAAGTATACTGAAAATAAATTTTATGAACAGTGTCAGATTGACAGTTAAGTCTGACAGTTGTTGCCATGTAAAGTTCTAATTTTTTTTTCAATTGGCGTTAAAAACGAATAGCTGTTCTTAACTGACGACAACTTACAAATCGACGTTGTTCATTTTACGAAAATTGCGCGTAAAGTTATACTTAATGCCTTATCTTTTATCTATTATCTTTGGACTGTCAATAAAGGCTGAAAGCTCAAGTACTAATAGGCCGTGTGATCCTAGGTGACGTAGGGAAGAAAATTTGTTAACACAGGACGTTAATATTTGAAATTCGGAGAAAAGAGAAAACCCCCGCGGGCAGCACGTTCCACAGTCTAGAGTAGACACTCCAGAAATGAACAAATGAACACAGTGTAAAGTTCAGGGTTTCTCCGATTAGACTCCTCAAAGGATGCATAAAGAGTCTCACTATGTGTCCTTTGTTGGGCTCTGTAAGAGGAGAAATTATACTATCTAATTCCTCCTATACAAAAGCCGTGAAAAAACCTATAAAGAAGTAATAAAGCCTTACAATACTTTTTACCTTTTTCTGTAAATTATCCCATGCTACCTGTTCCACTTTATTGTCAGTATAGTTGGTCATGGACGCGCGAAGTGTCTTTTTTTAAAGGTGATTCGAAGTCTCCCTTATAAACTGCAGCAGCAATGCCAGCAGCAAATTCCGAGTATGAAGATTACTGCGAGGAGTCCAGCAAACTAAAAATGTATAATTTTTAATATAGAATGTAAAATTTATGATAAGGAGTTTGTTTATTTAGATTCTAAATTTGTTTTACCCTACTACAAGTAAGATATGGAATAGACTAGGCCAAACAAACAATTTTTTTCTAATGGTACTGTAAAAATGTTGTTCATGACGGCGAAAGAAAAATATCCTGAAATTTTCAGCCCTTAATATTAACATTAAGAGGTGTGTGTGTTTTTATAAAGATATTCATACTTCTGGTAGTTTGAAAAATCCAAAATCTAAGTGACAAAATTTAAAAAATAATTAATGGTAATTTCATTTCCTTCAAGAATATGAATTATTGGTCAAAGGTTCAAGAGTGACTGATTCCGAGTATAAAAAATGCAACAATTGTTGAAATATCAATAATTTTAATGATGCACTTCTTAGGCCCGGTTTTATAAATTTCGTTTAAACTGGAGTTTTAACCTAAGCTAAAACCATAAATTAAAACAGGAGTTTAAACCAACAGATCGATATATGCTGTTGGATAGGTTGCGGTTAAATTATATTTGGCTAACTTCACGATGTTAGGAAGTAACCAATATTTATTGCTATTTTTTGACAAATAAGCGCTGAGGTGTCATGCGTGTGAGGGCTGTGCGATTTGGGTTTGTTCACATTATGATTTTTTTCTACTTTGCATCATTGCTTTAAGAATAAATTATGTCTGGCTCAAGTTGTCCATTAAACTTATCTTAAAATATATTACTTTGTACATATTTCCTTAATAAACAAAACAGGCGGTACAGCCTAGTAGGTCTTTCCAACGTGGCCCTAATTTGGGGAAGTGACCTTTCAAAAGTGGCTTTTGCAAGCCTAAAGCGTTGAATAAATTCTTTATCTGCCCACTGATCAACATTCTCCACTCTGAGCAAAAATATACTATCCCGTTTGGGATTTTCAATAACGTTAGTAATATCAAGCTCGTCTTCACGATTAGGGAGTATAATGTCAAATATATCAAAGACGTAAGTAATTGATTTGTAGAATTTTTATTAAAATTTGCTTTTTAACCCTAAAAACAGAATAAAAATAAGGTTAAGTGTCATAATAATAACCACTTGTTACGAAAACTTTATTCTCGTAACAAGGTTGTTCGTGCAAAAACTCTTTATATCAAATTCTAAGAATTACTCGTCTTGTCATCCATATTGTCTTTGTCTCCGTACATTTTTTAATTATATGTCTCTCTCTTCTATTTCTATGAATAATGGGTTGCATAAGTAGAAGTATCTAATAAATAAATATTGTGTGCGAACTGTCTCTTTTTATTATGTAAAGTTGGAATTTAACTGTCCTTTTCTTTATACGTTTATTTTCTGGAATTGTCAAGAACAAGAACTTTTTCGCGCGTCTGTCTGCAGAGAGTGCTGTGTGCTGAGACGCGCGTGGCTTTTTAGATTGGATTATCTGTTGATCTCGGTATGATCGCACGCGTGCGACATATCTCTTCGTTTCTGTAAAAAAACACAGAAATTGTTCTCTATTCTCAAGATTTGCTCTAGATTTCGTTATGTACACTCGCCAGTGACACATCAGTTTCCTCTCTTTAAATAAATACGTACACACATGGGTGTACTCTCTTGAAAATTAGTGAAACTCCACAAATTTTCCTCTGACTTGGATAAAGGTGTAAAAATACGAAGTTGCATTTATATTTCCCTATTGTGTGTGATGTATTTTACACAACACGACACCTCTCTCTGTAAATAAAGAAGTAGTGGCCGCAAATAAAATTGGCGTAAAGGATGGACTGAAGTTTTGATGGCAAAGTAAACAAATAAAAAGTAAAAATTCTCTTAAAACAGACTGCAAGCTGTAACCACCTGTAAGTAATGCAATTTATATTTTGTGTTACGAATAATGTGAAGAAGTTACTTCAATTCTTCAATTTTTCTTGAATAAACTATCATTTGGTCTCAAGGAACTACAAAGAGTGAAATAAATTAAAGTGAAAAAATTGACATTCCTTTTAGTAAAATAAAAATTAAAATTCTATTACTTGTCTTAGCATAGTGAAATCAGGGAAAAGTATGTGTGCAGAGAATGAATGATTAGATCTAAATTTAAGAGCTTATATGTATTAGTTGATTATTAATTATTAAATTAGTTAATTATTAATCGACTTTCATTGAAATAACACTACTTGACAGCTAAAAATAACATTTAACCACCCTATTGAACGTTCATTAAAATTGTGTTTAAGTCTACAAGAGACTGACGCACCCTTTTCGAAATTGTGAAGGAAACAAAAGTAATTCTAATAGCTTACAGTTTAACCATACCCAATACATCGTTTATAGTTTAAACTCCGACTGATGTTTAACTAGACCCGTAAAACACGTAGTTTAACTAAAACCTAAGTTTAACTGTAGGTTGAAGTTTAAGCCATACTTATAAAACCCGGCCTTAATGTTAATATTAAGGGCTGAAAATTTCAGGGTATTTTTCCTTCGTAGTCATAAACAATACTTTTACAGTAGTGTTAAAAAAAACGTTTGTTTTTTTTTTGGAGAATCTAATATGGATATTCCGGTTTTCACCCAAAATAACGTAATCATTGCAATATAAATGTTAAAAACATAGTTCAAAACATTTTATTATCTTACAACTACACAAAACTCCATCTTTTACGGATATTTATCCATATTTTATTGAGTCTTCTAATTAAAACTGCTACTGAGACTTTGGAAATAATGGAGGGAGGGGTAGGGGTGCCATAACCACCTCAAACTCTTAAAATCTCAAAAAATAAAATAGTTATAACATAAATTTCATTTATATCTAACCGACCCCCGTAAATTAAAATTTCTTTGGTTTTACTTACCGCCAAAAGTAAGTTATAAGACTCCCTTATAGCGCCGAAACATCCCAAAAACGCTATAATAAAGACGATTGATCCTGCTACAATTAGTACAATTGGAGGTCCCAAAAGATTGCTGTCTGTGAAGTGTTGAAAGTCCGAAACGTCTTTTAGAACAAGTCCGCCTGCAATAATAATACACAGGCCGGAAACCTAGAAATAAAACAATTATCGGTAAAAATTTAATTAATTTGGTAAATTAGGTTTAGTATATCGTTTTATTTGTGAGGTGTTGTCACTACATAATATAAAGCAAAGTCGCTTTCTGGTCTGTCCCTATGTCAGGCTATGTGTGTATGTATGCGTAGATCCAGTGCCGTTTCTGGGTCTTCTGCCACTCTGTGCAAAAAGAGAAATTGCTGCCCCACCTCTGGTGCAAAAAATTATTGGCCGCTAAAAATTTTTGAACTACACTGTTTTCAGTAAACCGCCCTTCATTAGGCCAAATGCCGCCCTGTGTCCCAGCTGTACCCCCGCCAAGACCGGCCCTGCTTAGATCTTTAAAACTACTTTTTTTTTAATAGATGAAGTGATTCAAAAGCAAAGTTTGTATGTATAATAACATGTCTAGTATATTAGGGAAACCACTGATAATTTCAAGATTTCTAATGGGAAGTCGTATATAAACACTTTTTTTTGCGGGAAGGGGAATTGTTTTTACTGCTAACTTAACGCGTGCGAAGCCGCGGAAAAAGCTAGTTTTTTATATAATGGTAATTTTATTGAACGACCTTAATTAACAGCACGAAAGACAATAAATAATTTTACAAACTATACTAATCATTTCCGCGATTTCAATGTAAGATAAATAACATGTAACATCTCAAATAGAGCGCTCCCGAGTAGCCTCAGAGCATTTCGTTCTACTTTATGGCGTTCCAGTGACGGGAAAGTGTTATGCACCTGAGCTACTCCGTTTTTCTTTCCCCTTGCCCTCATGCACCAGCCCCTCTTTGGTTTTAGTGCTTCAAACGTGTTTTTTTATGGTTAAGGATGGATTTTTTAAAATTATTTATTTAAAATGGAATTAGATATTAAAAGAGATTATTATTATAAAGCCAAGAAAGGTTAAAACAACGAAATTTTAAAATTTCTTAAAGTATCTCTTTCCTTGTCTAAGGATGCGTTCCAGTGACTAACTTTTTAGAGCAGTTCAAGAGCTTCGCTTCTCGGAGCGTGACGCGAAACTTGAAACAATATTTTATGACCAAGGTCTGCAATTTCTTACATATCAATGGCAGTCACAAATGTCAAGGTGACAGCTGGGCGCCATATTGCGAAAAATAATTAAAGGAAAGGGGGGTCTTGTGGCACATCATTTTAAAGCTCCTGATAGAGTACTTTACAACCATAGAATATAAAGTCAATACCTTAACTCTACCTACATAATGTGTTTTAAAGATTGCTCAAATACCGCATTTGGTTGGCCATATTTCAGAAACTAATAAAGTTAGATATACTTAATATGATATTTTCTTAGAGGTCCTTTAAAGCTCTTTTTAATGGTAATACTGGTGGTAACATACAGGGTAGCAAAAAATGATTTTTTTTAATGACGCACCCTGTATATTATATCACAATTAAAAGATCCTTAAAAGAGCTTTAAGAAAATAATACATAAGTACATCTAACTTTATTACTTTCGGAAATATGGCCCTCGAAATCAGGTCAGGAGCATGAAATAATGTTCCACAAGACCTCTCTTCCTATGTAACTATATTTTCCAAGATGGTGCCCAGCCGCCATCTTAAAATTTTTATCTGTCAATTTCACTTTAAAATATAGTATTTATGCATTAATTTTATATCTCAAAGCTTTAATTTTTTAAATTGCTCCGTTCAAAAATAAAAAAAAGGAGGAGGGAGGGCATTAAAGAAATGCACTGAATATGCTATTTTCTTTTTTCATAAAAATCCCTTCAAAATCCAATCCTGACTGTGCCACTTGTTTAAATAGACAATAGGTAAATAGGAGAATAAGGTAAAATCATCAAACAAAACATAAACTAAAATTAAGTGTACACTGACACCTTAAAAAAATCAATGTCTTAGCTGAAATACTCAAATTTACTGAAAATGTAAACTATATTTTTCCTGGAAAATTTCTTTACAAATATGTTCCGAAAATTTGTAACCACTTGGTAATTTTTATCGTTACTTTCTTTAATAGCACAAACATATTGATTTTATTTTGAGTCTTTTTGTTAAAAGATAATTTATTATTTCTACATGCAACAAAGAGAGGTCGACTATTCAATTTTGTTTAGGTAAAAAGTTCTTTGATGGTTTGATTTTATAATAGGAAAATTATACTTGGAATGCCCCAGTAAATAAGGTAGAATACAGGGTGCGTTTTTAACAACCCAAGCAGCAAGCTGACGTCTTATTGACGTCTCTTTTTAGTCATTTTTGGTCATATCTAGTCAGCAAAGACGTCATAAGATGACGACAAAATGACGTTAAAATGACCTTCCTAAGTTACAGACAAAAGACGTCCCGTTATTGACGTCATAATGACGTCTTTAAGATGATGAAAAATTGACGCATATACGTTTTTTTCAAAAGCTAAAATGATACGATATTTTATTTAGTGAAATTATTTTTAATTATTGAGTAAACATGCTTGCAATTTCCTTGCACTGCAAGGTCGCATCTCTCGGAATACTGACCAACCTGGAGATGCAGATTTTTACACTAGCCGAAGGTATTTCTTTCAAAGCTCATTGAGATCACGTGTGGTACGGTGTAGGCGATAACAAGCTCCAAAAAATTTCTATAAGAAGCGAAAATGTTGATTAAACGTAGTAGTTTATTGTTCATGACGCCATCTATCGGTAGAGTATTTTCCTATTTTAATTTTGTAAAATTATTGTTCTTATTTTTTTGTCATATGATATTTCGGTTGAATTTTGACACGAATCATATAATGTCACAAAAATTTTTCTGGCGGGTTTTCTAAACATGACGTCATTTGATTTTTTTGAGCTAGTATGACGTAAAAATGACGTCGAAAAGACGTCACTTCAATGACGTCAAAAACACGTCGTTAAAATGATGTCATAATTTTGGTCTGATGACGTCTTATGACCAAAAATGATTAAAAATGATGTCATAATGACGTCAGCTGTTGCTTGGATACTTACAGTGGCTGTATTTTCTAAACCAACGGAAATATCAAAAATCAAAAATACCGTTTTTATTAAACTCCGGGAAACATAAATAACATATTTTTCAATACACTTTTATTAACCCCTTAAGCAGCACCCCCAGTAACTTAAAAATCTTAAATGGCAGCACCCCTTATGTGGCACCTTTCTGAAAAGCTTATGAAAAATGCTTTTCGTTGGTCATAAAAAGTTGGAATAAATTTGAATACCACCCTTAAATGTTAGAAAAATCATATTTTATTATTCTTAAAGAATACCAAAAAATGTCAAAATAATTTATTAACCAGATCGTTGCTCTTGATATATCCAAAGCTTTTGACCAGGTCTGGCATGCCGCACTTCTTAATAAACTCCCTCCTATGGTCTTTCAACTAAACTCTGTACTTGGCTCTCTAGTTATCTATCTGATCGACGTATATCAGTTATTGTGGAACGGCCATTCTTCAAGCTTTCACCAAGTAAATGCTGGAGTCCCTCAGGGCTCAGTTCTGGCACCAACATTGTTTCTTCTTCACATCAACGACCTTTCTCTCGTCATACAACTAATTCCATTTATAGTTTCGCCGACGATAGTACCCTTCACTCCAGTTTTCGGGTTCCACAAACCCATTACTAAAGCCTGACTTGAAAACAAACGCAGAGCGATGCGAGATATCTCTTTCGCAGGATCTTAATTTAATATTGGATTGGGGCGCTAAAAATCTCGTCCATTTTAATGCATCCAAAACACAATCATGTTCCTTGTCGCGAAAAGTGTCAAATACTCATTCTCTACTTATGAGCGGCCAAGTTTTACAGAGCAAAGACACCTTTAATCTTGTGGGCGTCACATTTGAAAGTAACCTTAACTGGCATAAACACATTGTATCTATAGCCACGGCAGCTTCAAAAAGCTTGGATTTCTCTTTCGAGCCAAAAGTATTTTCCCCTTCTAATTTATACACTTTATATTTGTCCCAAATCCGACCTCCCTTGGAATATTGTTCTCATATCTGGGGCATGGCGTCCCCCACAACCCTAAGCATTCTTGATTCTATTCAAAGAAGAGCTATTCGTCTCATTAATGATCCTTCACTTACAGAAAGGCTTCCCTCTCTTGCACATCGTCGGGCTGTGGGGATTTATCGCTTTTATAGGTACTTCCATGGCTTCTGCTCTGAAGAATTGTCCAGTATAGTTCCTCCACTTACGGTTCCCAACAAGAGAAACTCGTGGTTCCGCGCGTATGCATCCCTATACGGTCAACTGGACAGGCCCCGAACTTCCCACTTTGTTCAGGGTGGCTCGAATTCGACGCTCATCATTGGGATTTCGGAAACCGTAAGAGATACAGGATCGGTTAAATGGAGGCAAAGTTGCGCAATTTGATGCTCAATAAAATGCCGTTTTGCGTTTTAAAAAATTCCGAGTACTTCCGAAGATATTCGAAAAAAAAAGCCGGAATTTTCAATTTTGGTTTCTATTGTTTCCTGGCTATATTTGTTAAGATAACTCAAAATGAAAAACACGTTTTCATGGCCACTTTTTCTGCTCTATAATTCAGTGTGATTAAATATTGAGTCTGACGTTTCGGCTTCTGGCGACCATCATCAACTTAATTTTTTTAAATACGGACCTGATATTTTTTCAATTTAATTAAATCCTTTCATCACTCTTAAAACACTATATATCGCCACTTTGATATTTTCCGACGTTTCGTACAGACAATTCCATCACCAGAATATTGCATATTTATTTAACCATAATACGGCCCTGAACTACATTTTTAGGTAAAATGGTAAAAAAAAGAATAAACTTATTACATATTCATAATGTTTTATTGCAACTCATTGATATCTAACAGCGGAAATTACTTTATTAACAGAAACTAACCAGCAGGTACGAATTCAAGGGAGAACTTCATTTAATGTATGGATTGGTATGTGGAGGAACAAAATTATTGGACCTTTCGTTTACGAAGGGACCTTAACTTCCGAACAATATCTAAATTTGATTAGAAATGATGTCTTAGACGCCCTAGATAATCAACCTTTGGCAGTATTTCAAGAAATATAGTGGCAGCAAGACGGAGCTCCTGCCCACAATGGAAGGAAAGTAGCTCAATTCCTTTACCATATATTTCCTAATAAATGGTTTTGCAAGATGGCCCGCTAGGAGCCCAGATCTTAGTCCCCTAGATTATTTCCTTTGGGGATATCTTAAGAACCGTTTATTTAAAAATGCACCTCACGACCTTTAAGTACTACGACAAAATTTGATAAGGGAAGTCGCTGCCATTCCTGCGAGAACAATTAATCGAGCTGTATTAATAATACAAAGCAAAGCAAGAAAATGCATCGAGGCGGAAGGTTATCTCTTTGAACACTTTTAATAGTGATTAAATTATGTTTTTTTTTTAATATGGGCATCAAGATAGTATTACAAATTGTTTATGTAAGCTGATTTGTTGTCTACCTTTTTGTATCTTATGTCTAATATTCATGAAATTTTCGGTTAATAAAGTAATTTCCGCTGTTAGATATCAATGAGTTGCAATAAAAAGATTACGAATATGTAATAAGTTTATTCTTTTTTACCTTCTTACCTAAAAATGTAGTTCAGGGCCGTATTATGGTTAAATAAATATGCAATATTCTGGTGATGGAATTTTTGTACGAAACGTCGGAAAATATCAAAGTGGCGATATATAGTGTTTGAAGAGTGATGAAAGGATTTACTTAAATTGAAAAAAATATCAGGTCCGTATTTAAAAAAATTAAGTTGATGATGGTCGCCAGAAGCCGAAACGTCAGATTCAATATTTAATCACACTGAATTATAGAGCAGAAAAAGTTGCCATGAAAACGTGTTTTCCATTTTAAGTTATCTTAACAAATATAGCCAGGAAACAATAGAAACCAAAATTGAAAATTCCGGTTTTTTCGAATATCTTCGGAAGTACTCGGAATTTTTAAAAAGCAAAACGGCATTTTATTGAGCATCAAATTGCGCAACTTTGCCTCCATTTAACCGATCCTGTATCTCTTACGGTTTCCGAAATCCCAATGATGAGCGTCGAATTCGATAATATCAATTAAAACGTCAACAAACACAGAACTGGGTAATTCACATAAGTACTTAAAAAGTGTCAATAAATCCCCAATTGCCCATTTCTTCTCGAATTGCCTTAATATAACTAGTTTAAAGCCAATCTTTAAAATGTTTTTTCCAACTTGAATCACACATTAATTTTTTAAAATGGTATTTACCATTCGGCCGATGCTGACGTTTAAACAATGTATTATACGTCGAAAGTGTCACCAATTATTACCGCGGTTATAATTTGTTGAACGCCTAATATCTGATGATACAAACTAATTGTCTTTGGTAATACGATGAAAGTTATACATATTGATTTTTAGACTGATTCCAAACTAAATCAATGGCAGTGCATTTCTAGAAAATGAAAACCTGCATTGCGTGCCACTTTTTAATTGAACAAACTTACGGGTAGCTGTTATATACAGGCTATAGTATGTCCGCCCAGTCTATCTGATCCTACCATCTTTTATGAACATAAACATAATTATAGAATGCTCTTTTAATTTACTAACGTGATAAACAGAAAAAACAGTTCTTATGTCCAAAGCGTAGGCAAATAATGTTTCAAAAGTAAAGTATGATAATCACGGAGGTAATCTCTGGCTTTTATTTTAAGGAAAAAAATTTTGAATCAATCAGACCTCTTGGTTTGCCTTTGTCAGCCACGTTGTTTTTGCGGAAAACAAATAGGAACTATGCTTTATGGTCATACATATGGATATAACGTAGTAATGGGTAAAACATGTCTTTTTGCTGTTTTTAAGAGCCTCTTGTAAAAATCACCAAATTTTAACCATCTGCAGAGATTGGCATGTCTCTGCAGCTAGTTTTAAGAATTCCCACTACTGCGGCTACAACATCCCTCCCGTGCTGAAATGCAGGAGGATTTAACGGGAGTTTTTATTTTAGAACACTGTAAAAATACTACTACGCGCCAGCACAAATATCGCGTAGGAATTCATAAGTAGAACGCAGAAATCAGCCCTATAATTGCTACGCATGTTGTAACCTGGGATGTTTTAAAGTACAAGCAAATTTGTTTTTATATTTGGAATTCATACTGCATGGAGTATGAATTCCAGTACAACGGAGACGCTTCGCCCCCGCTTTAAATCTTTTTACTTTACCGCTTTATTGCATTTAATTGAATCATACGGTTGTTTTCTTTTAGTTTTATGTGAATTTTAAACGTGTTTTTAACGCTAAGAGTATTGTTCCATTAAATTTTTTCTTTTCATAAATGGGCCCAGCTGTGAGTTTGACATTTATCTGTCATTTCCGTCTAAATTTGGTTTAGTGTTGTCTTACTAAAGTCCTCAAATTTTCATGAAAAATACAAACAATTCAAAAGTTAGAGATGAGGTCCTGAATTTAGAGAAGCACTGTATAATGTTTTGTCAGATTTTTTGGCTTTGCTAACATCATTTTTTGTAATACCTGCATCAAATTTAAATTGAAAAGTTAAAATATGTTATTAGCTTAATAAATAATAAATATTAATAAATACTTGCTGTATAACCATAGTCAAAAGACAAAACAAATAAAAAATAATAGCTTAATAGCTAGCCAATAAAAATGTACAACAGAACTAAAAGTTTAATTTTAGTATTTTTAAAAAATAAAATTGTTTTTCAAATGAAACCGAATATGTAATACCAAAATTCCCAAAGAACCCTGTAAGTATGATCTTTTCTAAAATGGTTATGTATCAGTTGTCCTCGCTCGTATTTGAGCTGTTTGATACACTTTGGACTGACTGTAATGTTTTTGGACACAGATCTTGTTACTATAGTTAAACTTTATTCAACAATTAAAAGGTTTGCATCCTAAAATTTCTTCCAAACTAGAAAATGTACCTTATGTATGGTTTAAAGTGGAAGGGAGGTGTGTCAGAAAGTGCCTCTGAAGATCTAAACTTTCTTTATGAAAGTGATAGTGCTGAAGTGATACAATCTTTTGTTTAAAACATTTTTTTCTTAAGCACAGGGTTTTTATTTGAATTTTGCCATTATAAAACATTTTTATGAAAGTTTCATGACGTCCTTTGATCAACTCATTAATCTTAAGCACAAAAAAGAAACAAATAAAGATCAAAACTCAAAAAATTATAACTTTTGAAGATCCTGTATATTATGTCATTAAAAGATCATTTAAAAGGTTTACAAAATACACACATTTG
Organism: Listronotus bonariensis; assembly: GCA_014170235.1. Classification (NCBI taxonomy): domain Eukaryota; kingdom Metazoa; phylum Arthropoda; class Insecta; order Coleoptera; family Curculionidae; genus Listronotus; species Listronotus bonariensis. The sequence continues at coordinate 9,171 of JACEGR010002096.1, read as the reverse complement.
ATATATCTATATTTAATAGTTTCGAAAATATTACCATTAAAATCTGAATATAATTTCCATTTACAGTCTCAGCTTAGTATCCTATTACTTATATCTAATATTTTCAGATTTAGCTGTGTCATATTTCGAAAACTATTAAAGATAGATATATCAAATGTGGCATTTTGTAAAGCTTTTTAAAATACCTCTTAATGGTGACATAATATACAGGGTGTTCCATTCAAAAAAGTTAACGTTTTTATTTCTCTTTGAATTTTTGATGTTCATTTGTTTTTTTATACTCAAAAGATACTAGATGAAAAAGCATGAAGCTTTTATAAAGGACGTTATTTTTATGCTTCTTGGTCATAGTTAAAAGTGGGTAGCAAAATATAAATACAAACCCTGTACCTAGATCATGAAATATTTGAATGGTATGATACTTTCTTACAACCCTGTATACAAGATTGCTATTTCACATTTTTTTAAATTTTTAGAAAAACCACAACAAGTCTCCCTTTCAATCCCTTATTAAATAACTCCACAAAAATCAGGAAAAAAATAAGTCACGAACTCGTATAGTAAGAACATTTTAAAAGCGCAAATTCGGTACCTTTGAAAATAATACAAAAACATAAGAAAGGCCGCCTGGCATCGGACTATTTTATACAAAGGCGCCGCTATCCTTTACAGCGACGCGCCGATACACTATGGGATAGAAACACATTATTTTGGCCAAAAAGCAACTTTGAAATTTTTAATCGGCTCTATGCTGTGTATTTCAAAGTAGATACTCCAAACTACATGTACGCAAAATTATAACAGGATATGACGACTTCTATTGGGGTAATAAGAAACTTGAAATGCATTTTGGGTAACATAAGTATACAACATTTAATCTACTTAGTTTATTATTAGCCTTGTTTACTAAAAAAAGTAAAAGAGTTTAAATAATAAGAGCTATTGTTGTGTTTCTCGATGCAGTCTCGCGAAGTCTCGCTACTTTTGTCAAAGATTTTTTACCTCTTTTCTTACAGTTTTTGTACTTACAATTGCCTTCCTATTTTTGTTACTTCTTGAGTGTAAGGACAGATGAAGATTTTTTATAATTCACAAGGTTTTCCATTTTAAAATTTAATATGTTTTGTCCTACACTGTATATCCTAAAAGATAAAAGCATTCTGATGAAAGATATGGATTCTACAGAATCTACCCAACAAAAGAGTGTATGTTATTTTTATTATACGTTAAAAAATAAAAAAAGTTGGGAAGATGTATCTTTATTGCGCTTCTAAGAATAATTTAAAATTATTTTTCAGATTTGGTGGTGATATAATATTCAGGGTATTTCATTTGAAAAAATCATACCTATTGTCGTACCCTGTATATCATATGAGATAATAATCATCGGATTACTGATTAGAATACTACCGAATTAACCAAACAAGCTGACATTTTAGTTTATTTTGTACAATAAAAAATAATATTAAGCGGGTGTAAATTTATAATAACATATAATAGTTTTTATGTTTTCAAAAAGCATTTGTAATAATTTATAATATTTTTCCAGTAAAAGCACCTCATTTTAAGTTAGACTGGTAAGTTTCAGAATTTTGACCAAAAAATGAATTTCTGCCCCATAGTGCGATGACCAGCTGCATCAACGGGCATATCATAAAAGAAATATAGCAAAGACGGCCGCGAAGACAAGCATGCCGATTTATTTGCTTTAAACTTTTTGTGATTTTTTTTTCTTATCAAAGAGCACCGAATTTACATTTTTAAACTGTTCCTTCTATAATAACTATTTTATTATTTACTTACCGCAAAACCAAATTAAAAACAAACAAAAGATACTTGATAAAGCTCATACCACACGACTCCATTTTGGAACTAATCAAGGCAGCTCAATTATCTTAAATCTAGAAATGAGCTAAAATGACTGTGGGTGGAAAGAAGACCTATTTTTCTATTAGGTGTCCATTCGCGTGATGATAGGAACTAACTTTTGAAATAAACTTTACGCGGGTTGAACTGCAACGTATAAAATTGGGGCGGGGTTGCCAGCGCGTACAAATAGGTTTTTTTCTTCCTTGCAGATTTGTTAAGGGTGTTTTTGCGCTTTTAAATATTTCAAAGGGATTTTTAAGATAAATGATCATTTTAGCAACAGTAAATATAAACAAGTGTATAAAATTTATCTTGAGGATTCCAGACTAAAGGAATGGTAGTTCCCATATAACATTTTTTGTGGGCGTTGTACATTTAATTTACTGGCATTGCCAACACTCTTTAATGGCAAGGCATTGGCAAAAAGGTATCAAAAAGACGCGAAAGTTGGCAATTGGCCGTCATTAGGCCACGTGTTGCAGATAATGCGATGACATCCGTCATTAATAATTTATGATGAAAAATGCGTTTAGAATGATGGCATCCATCATTAATAAGTTATGCCAAAAAAATGCGTTTAGGATGATGGAAGCATCATTAATAAGTTATTGGCAAAAAATGCGTTTAGGATAATGGCATTTATCATTAAATAAGTACTGCAAGTTTTATAAGTCGAATGTTCCAAAAGTTAAATAACATATTTAGAATTTTGTAATCGAAAAAAAATAGAAAAAAGGCAGGAAAACTTTATCAATAAAAAAATTACATAATATAAATTTTTATACCGTAACAATAAACCAAAAAAAAAAGTATGTAATAAAATTAAAAAAGATAGTAAATCAAAAGAAAACACTTTAAAATAGTAAGTATTTAAGGGAAACTTACACTAAATTTTCAGATCCAAAACATAGAGAAGTTAAAGGAGTTAAATGTCAAAAAAAAACTATTAAATATATATAATTTTTTTATTAACACGTCTTTAAAACTTTTAACAAGGCAACTCCCTGATTTCATATAATTTTTTAGGTAACTACAAATTTAAAAGGTTTTAAACAAAATGTTTACAGCTCCTAACAGTCTACTTGAATAACACGCCTTCTTTGACTAGCCATCACCAATTAATTACACAACACACACTAATTAGGTAATGATACATTTATTTATGTCTACTAAAAACTCCTTTCTTTAAAAAGAAACTAAAAAGCTAGAAAACCACGTAGAAAACATTTGCACAAAGATTTTAATGGCTGAAAAGGTACCTTATCACATCACAATAAATAGTCGCCAATATGGTGCTTATGTCGAAACCCACATTAATATTAATAAACTCTGGTTAATATTATATTTTTTTCGTATAGACATTCTCTTTGGAGCCATTGGCAATATAAATTTATAAAAAAATATTTTTATGTGTTTTTATATCCAGGATATTTGCTTTAATTTCCCAAATACCCTGTATACAGGTTGATCCAAAGAGTATATGTACACAATTTACACACTATTGTCGTCTAATAATAAATATTTTGATAAACAAACTGTTAAAATCTCTGTTTAATGTCTATTAATTTTAAAGATTCCTTGCATGACATATTTCTTGGAAATTTGTTTGCTACAATTTAAAATATGAGTATTGTTAATTTTTTGTATATTATAACACAAAAAAGCTGATAGTTTGGCAACCTAGCAAAGAGATTCCCTAATTACTAATGTCAGGCGTGGGGTGTAAAATTCCAACGAACACACATCATTAACCATTCCACACATAAACCTTTTTCCTATTTTCAATTGGTTTGGGGGAGTCAAAACATTTTTGTTGCTATAGCAGCAGTTAAAGTTATATGTTATGTTGGTGCTAAAATATTCCAAACATGATTCTAAATAAATTTTTCTAATGACATTTGGCTAAAAAATGATAAATACAGGTAGTTTACTCTTGGAGAAAAATCATGTTTTTTAAGTTTTTGCGAACCGTATATACAACATTTTCTCTTAGTGAATCAAATTTTTTTTACAAGCAAAAATGTTTATGATTGAAGTATGACTTTTCCGAAAATGAAATTTTTGGTCCACTTGTCTTCTTGTTAACTGCATTCATGGATAGTCTGTATACGTTTGTGGGTTTTGTGACTGAATATGTTTTTTAAAATTGTATGTAAAACACTTAACATTGACAGGCTGGGTTAAAGCGCCGCTTCCATATATGACAGTATCAGGGCCGGATTATCCCCTTTGGGGACCCTAGGCTGAAATTGTCGGGGGGCCCAACTAGAAAAAAATTGATGACCAAAAAAACAAACCTTTTCCTTCGTGGCGCTTATTATATTACGCGGCACCTTAGGTTTTAGCCTAGTTAACCTAGTAGGAAATAAGACACTGAGCGGCAGAGAGAACAATGAGACGAGTAACTGGTCCTAACAATTTGTCCATTGTATTTATTTCTTTCTGGTTTAACGCAAGTTCCAATAAATATGTCTTTGTCTTTCATCATCGCAGGCTATTGTAGATGGAGCAATCATCGCTTTGCCCTGGTTGCCAAGTTGTTTACAATTTCTGCATGTAAACTTTAATGTCCTTTTTGGCTCGCATCTAATTAAGAGAAAGAAAATATACCATGAATCGATTATTTTTAACTTGACAAACGTTGCCGCAGGCAGTCATGCCGAAATGTTATTCGATATTTGTGTTTGATATTTTTCAATGGCCGATTTGTTTGGACAGTTTGTTTACATTTTCTGTGATTTATTGTGTGTTTCGTGGTTTTTTACCTTTAATTGGACTTTGAATATTGACTTTTAATAGTGATCACAGTGTATATATTAAATTTGTGCTTTTCAACAGATAATTTAAGGTAATATTGACATGGTTATCTGTAAGAAAAAATCTTTATAAAAACCAAATAAATGACATTTTTAATTAGGTGTGTGTAATTATTGAACTAAACCCAAAATATTATATTAATAGGAAACAAAAACAAGTACCTAACATTAACGGCAAAAATAGCACAGCTATATAATTTGAATTTGGCGGGCAAACGATAAAGTCGACTCACGCGCCATCTGCGTTTACCTTCCTTGAAGACAGACAAGGAAGGCCCAGCAGCTATCTCTCTCTCGGGTAATTTATTTACATTTAGTTGCTCGTCTCATTCTTGTCTCTGTGGGCGGTATGAATATTCGTGGTAGATTCGTCAAGAGGAACCCCCTTAAAAGGTTTTAAAAGTGTTATTAACATAAAACTATTTCATCACTGGCCCAGAGACTATGACCAGTGGCGACGCTAGGGGGCCAGGGATGGCCCAGGAGTTGCTCAGGCTACCCCTGAAAAATGGCTGGCCACTCTTCGAAAATTGGTGGGCCCTGTCCTGTAAGGTAAAAAATAAAAAAGAAATAGGTACTATAAGCTATAAGTTACAACTGCGGGTCACAAAACAACAATATTTTAGAAGTAGAAATGGAGACCTTTTTATCAAAATTATTGCAGGACAGTAACATTATTGGGACTAAGGAATTTATGGTTTTTATCGGACCTATATTTTTAGTCCTCAAAAATTTGAAAAATTTGGCCACCCCTAAAAACTGCGGCCCCTTCTTGGCTTCCCTAACGCAAAAAGCTGGCGTCGCCACTGACTATTACTATGGTGTGTTATCGGACATCTATGTGGTTTAATGCGTAAATACTACTTTCTAGTTTTCTATGCTTTTATGCGTACATAATGTGACACTATTATACATTTTATTATGGTGATATATTAGAAAAACATTTGGGTCAACGTTCTAAAAACGAAAAGAAAATAAATTTTATAAGGCTAAAGGGTCATTGATATAAAGCTGCTTTTAGGGTAAGCTACCCAAGTACCAACTGGTAATAATACGAAATGAGCTATAGCTGGCTTTTTTTAACAAGAATTAGTAAGCTCGAAAAGTCACAAGAGGTCAAGTGTGTTTGTGTATTTGTATTGATTTTGGATAATTTAGTAGTTCACATGTATGTCAATAAAAAAAAAACAGTTCTTTAACCCTTAAGAAATGACAAAAATTTTTAAAAATATTTTAATAAATTGTATTAGGTTTTATTTATTTAAACTTATTAATTTTAATTTTTGCAGCACAGCCATATTGTAACAAAAATCATAGCCTCCTTATTTTTAAAAGACATTTATCCCCTTCATAACTATTATGATTTAGTTTTACAAAATTGTATGTACTTACTTTTGTAGAAATAATACTAAAACAGTATAAATTCGTTTTCAATTTCTTAGTCATCCAAATTCATTATTACTATTAATTTTAAATAATTTCTATTAAATTTATTCGCAAACTGTCAAATTTTAAAAGTAGTGACACATAAGACAAAAGAAATAATGACGAAATCAAAGGTAACTTGACCGTTTGTTCAGTTGATGTCGCGTTTATTGTTACATTGCATAAATTTATATTTAAGATTATTGTAGTAGGCATTGAAACAAAACACCAATTCAAAGTGTGAAAAAGCTTCGTCACGACGCAGGCAAGGAATCAAACAATAGATTTTTATTATGTGGAATTCGTGATGAAAGTTAAAATAACGCGATTTATGTGAGTTTTGTGTGTGTTTAAAGTGTTTGTGACTAGTGTCGGCTATTTGTGACACTGTGACTCTAAATTTTCGTGATTATTTGTGATATTCATTCACCTAACCTAACTATGTGAACAAAAGTATAATTTTTACGAACTTTAATCGATGATATTAATGCTGAAAGGTTCCTCGTAATCCATTTTGATAAAACTAATATAAAATATCTTAAATAGTGCCACTAATGTAACAAAAATTAAAAATAAAGTATATTTTCCATAGAAACCTTTGTTTGTTTTATGGAGAGGCGAAGGGGTTAGAGGGGTTTGTTTGGATTCCATTCAAAGCCTTAAAGAATATACCTCTAGAGTCAGCCTTTATGGCAGTGTAAAAAAGCGCATGAAAAAGAAATATGACAAGAGTATAATCTATCGCTTTTGGTCCTGCTGACCACTATGATTATGCAGAGCTTAAGTTTATTGCTTTTTAAGCATGCGATTGTTTGCACAGCTAAGCGGCAAGACTGCCTCTAATAGGTATGTTCTTGAGGGTAGAAAAACGTCAACGTCGTGTGACGTCACACTAAATGCGCGTATAGCACCCTGCGTAATCAGCCCGCAAATTACTCCATGCCGTAACGTTATTACCAGGGGACTCTTTGTTTGACCTCCGGACAGTGCGGACGTGCGTAGAGGACTACAAAGTTCTTCCCGGAGTGGCGGTTGGAGGTGCTGTACGAACGTTTTTTACCTTCGGGGATCAAGGAAATATTCAAGCTAAATTGACGGCGGCATCTTTCTTCTGGATCTAAGCACTGTGAGCGAAGATTCCTATAAGCTGATGGTATCCTGTTTGGTGGTGAACACGAGGTATTTCTCAAATGGCGGGATATAGATGGGCGTGCCATGGGAACTGTCAGTAGTGAAAGTGAAGGTTATACGTAACACCAGTAGCAGGTCTTGGTTTGACAGCCGACAATTTATGCATTGCATCGATTGTAGAAATATTTTTGTTTTCTTTTGGAATATCTGGGATGCTACGAGCTCGATTATCCAGATTTTCCGCCGAGGAACCCTGGAAAGCATAGTCCGGAAGGGGGAGAGTGGTGGATTGGACCTGAAGGGACCAAAACCAAGAAAAAAAATAGAGAGAGAGAACGTTATTACCACCAGCGACGGTAAAAATCGAATCGCGCATAACTTAACTGTCATAATAGCGCTTATGTTATTACCGCATGACGTTACAGCACCACCCATATCTCTCTAATATAGTAATGTTGTCCGACTCCTACCTACGCTAACAAATTTTGTTGACCACTAATTTCAAATCTTAGGTAAACAAATTAAAATTGTGGTAAATGGCATTAAATACTTAAAAATAAACCATGATGTCAATGAAAACTATTACGTTAATATGTATATATGGAGTTAACAAAATAAATTTATTTGTTTACGGTTAAAAAAGACGTTCCACAACGATATTTACCGGTTTTTAATATTTTCGTTGGGTATTTAAATTTTAAATATTAATAAGGCAATCTTAAAGGTTAATAACATTTTAATCACTTTTTGCAATGTTTATGCAAATAAAATGTGACATGGATATAGATAGGATTTTTAAATTCGCCGGCGTAAGTATCTAGACAAGCGCGTCGAGTGTAAATATTACACGAACCACCTGGTGCTTCTTTTGACCTCTCCATAATTCAATACCTATTTAACGTAACCACATAAAACTACACGTGTTTATTTATATCCATAAGGAAAACTAGAAGCCCAAATTTCATGAAGCTAGCTCAAACAGTTATAAAGATATGAAGGTCCAAAAGTCGTCACTTTTCCACTGACTTACAGACTGACTGACTGACATATACAAGCCCCCAAGTCTCAGTGAAGTTGGCCTGGCAACTGATATAAATAAATAATTTGAACGGACTCAAGCATTTGTATTAAAAACCGGCATCGGTAAAATTCTTTAATATTATAGTATGTTAGAGTTGAAGATATGTTCTGTAGTTCGGCACAGATTCATTAAATGGGTGGTAATTATTTGGGTACACGCCAAAAAATAAATTAAAAATACTAAAATAATAAAAAAACAAAAAATTAAAACAATTAAAAAGATAATTAAGAATCGATTGAATACAAATAATAAAAATAAAAATTTACCATTATTAAGGTTTTAAATTTTAAAATTTTAATCTTTTTAGGATATTCTGAAATCTCTTTGACATTAAATGTCAAATCATAATATGTTTGTTTTCATTTGACATTTAATGTCAAAGAGATTTCAGAATATCCTAAAAAAGAATAAAATTTTAAAATTTAAAACCTTAATAATAGTTAATTTTATTTTTATTATTTGTATTCAATTTATCTTGACAACGGTGGCAGATTTGCCACCGAAACGTCGATTTTTAATTATCTTTTAATTGTTTTAATTTTTTGTTTTTTAGCACTTTTAATTTATTTTTGGCGTGTACCCAAATAATTACCTAATGGATGGTATGTTAGAGAGGATGGTAATATTTTCATTAAAATTTCACCGGGAATATTTTGGATTTAGGGCTTTCCAAAGTGACGTCACTGGATGATATAAAAAACACTTTATATTAAGTACATTTTTTAAAAACATAGATAGAAGATTAAAGTATGGGTTATTTGATTAAAAATACATATAAGTATTTAAAAAAATGAATTACTTTTGAGGTTTGCAGTCCAACAAAGTATCTACAGGGTGGTCCAAATCATA